>JAHIAM010000637.1:0-67703 GCA_021605205.1 Aegilops longissima
AAGTTTGTTCCTTGTTGGAACATGGAGATGTTGTTCCTTGTTGGAACATGTTTACTTGTTGGGGATATCACAACATATCTGCTATAATTAATGCATCTATATACTTGGTAAAGGGTGGAAGGCTCGGCCTTATGCAGTGTTTTGTTCCACTCTTGCCACCCTAGTTTCCGTCATACGGTGTTATGTTCCTTGATTTCGCGTTCCTTACGGTTGGGTGATTTATGGGACCCCCTTGACAGTTCGCTTTGAATAAGACTCCTCGGCAAGGCCCAACTTTGGTTTTACCATTTGTCACCTAAGCCTTTTTCCCCGGGTTTTCGCGAGCCGAGGGTCATCTTTATTTTAACCCCGGGCCAATTCTCCTTGAGTGCTGGTCCAACTTGGCGATGTCCGGCGCCCTTGGGCAATCGGGGTCTATACCAACCCGGCGTCGGCTCATCCGGTGTGCCACGAGAGCGAGATATGTGCAGCTCCTATCGGGATTTGTCGGCTGTCAGGCGGCTTTGCTGGTCTTGTTTTATTCTTTGTCGAAATGTCTTGTAGTCCGGGATTCGAGGTGATCGGGTCTTCGGTGAAGGAATATCCTTCGTTGACCGTGAGAGCTTATAATGGGCTAAGTTGGGACACCCTGGGGTATTATCTTTGAAAGCCGTGCCGCGGTTATGAGGCAGATGGGAATTTGTTAATGTCGGTTGTAGAAAACCGAAGTTGACCTTAATTAAAATACACATCAACGGCGTGTGTAACCGTGATGGTCTCTTCTCGGTGAGTCCGGGAAGTGAACTCTGATGTTGGAGTAATGTTTGGCGTAAGTAGTTCAGGATCACTTCTTGATGGCTACTAGCTTCATGACCGTGCCTTGCTTCTCTTCTCACTCTCTTTGCGAATGTAGCCACCATATATGCTAGCTTGCTGCAGCTCCACCTCACAACTCTGTCCTTCCTATAAGCTTAAATAGTCTTGATCTCGCGGGTGTGAGATTCTGAGTCCCGTGACTCACAGATTCTACCAAAACAGTTGCGGTGCGGCGATGCAGTGCAGGTGGCATAGCCGAGCTCAAGTGGGAGTTCGGCGAGGCGTGGTGCGTTACTATGTCTTTCACGATGATCAATAGTGGAGCCAGTTGGGACGATCGGGGATCTGTGTAGAATTTGGGGTAGTCTTCTTTTATTTTGGTTCCATAGTCGGACCTTGAGTGTAATCTGGAGGATGGATGTTTATTTATGTATTGTGTGAAGTGGCATTTGTAAGCCAACTATGTATCTCTTTCCTTATGTATTACATGGGTTGTGTGAAGATTACCTCACTTGCGACATTGCTTTCAATGCGGTTATGCCTCTAAGTCGTTGCCCGACACGTGGGAGATATATAGCCGCATCGAGAATACATTACGCTTACACTTCCAGGCTGGAATTTCCTCCTTGGCCTCATTAGCGGCCGATTTGTATTACCACTCGGGCCGATCCTCTTCTTCACCATTTGCATACTTGGTGGCAATCTCCATCATCCGACTCTGGGTCATATCTCGGTTCGGCCAATTTCAAACTCAACTCTCTGTTCTTGACACCTTCTTTGAAGGCCTGAGCAATTTTGCAGTGATCAGATACATTCTCAAGCTGTGTGGTGCAAAGTGATCCACCTCTGGATATAATCTCTCAAGTTTCACTCGACTTACGTACACACAGCGCAACTCCGTCAACCCTGCTGGTTGTTTGCAAGTCCTTCAAATGTCACGACAAACACTCGGGCAAGATCTTCCCAAGTGTAAACCTGCTGGGTGCTAGCCAGATTCAACGGCCTTCTGTTGAGCCCTCCAACATAAGAGGCAAATGCTTCATAGCTACCTCATCGTTGCCGCCACCGATCTGAACAGCCACTCGGTAATCTTCAAACCAAGTGTCAGGCTTGGATTCACCAGTGAACTTACTGACTCCAGTCGCCAACCTGAAGTAGGGAGGAATCACCGCGGCTCTGATGGCTCTGCTGAAACACTCTAGCCCTGAGACATGAACTCTGCTGCTGGAGGGAACATCTCTGCCATGGCTGTCTCGGTAAGCTCTGTTCCTGTCGACCAAACCTTGAGCGATGATAGATCTCGCGTCAAAGCCTGGTTCCACAGGGTGGTGGAACTCTTCGCCCAACAACTTTGTCTTTGGCGTCTGTCGTCCTGCTGCCGAGGAGCGTATGATCCACCCCTTGGGGGAGGAGTGGGCACTCGACGTCGGTCATTGCGATCGAATCGGTTCTCATATTGCTTGCGGCTCTTGTACTGATCATCACGCCCGGCCTCCATGTTCCTCATGCCTCGAGGCGATCTCGGACTCTGGGCGGCTGGACTGAATCGCAGCGGCGGATCGGCTGTGAATCTGTTCCATGGCCGAGATCTGGACTGAGTTTTGGTCTCCTGCTGCCGGAGCAGATCTCGATTGTAGCAAACCTCTACCGCCTCCGGTGGGAAGGCTGAATTGACTACGCTATCTCTGGCGGCAGCTGCTAAATTCTGGATCGGAGTTGATATACCTGAGTTGGTGGCTGGAAGAGCGGCGTCGGCTGGATTGGAACCCTTGGTCGCGCAGCTCGTCGAGTACTCGCTGAAGGTTCTCGGTCGAGTGCGCTCAGCGAGGTTGTGGCGCGCATCCTCAGGCACGATCCTCGGGGTTTCTCCAACGATAGGAGTGTGAAGCGCATCCATGTTCCGACGGCGAAGCTCCTCCCTCTGAAGCGAAGTGAGGGGCTCGGGCAGGTACTCTTCGTGGGCTTGCTCCGGATCGGCTCCACCGTCACCTCCGTTGGTACGGGTGAATCCGGGGGGACTGCATGGTCCATCGACCATCAGAACCTCTGCCGCCGGGTCACTGCTATCGCATTCAGACGCAGTCTCTGCGCAGCCAGTCGACAGGTCGAACAGGCCGTAGAGAGATTCGTCGGGCTCGATCTCCGCGACTTGGGGGGTGGCCGACTGGCGGGCCACCGCATGCCTCACCCACCGCTGAAGCCTCGACCGAGCCGGGCAGCTTGCTCCGGCGAAGCTGGGAGAAAGGGCGACACGGAGCCGACCCATCTTTGGGTCGACGGTTGCCCCGAGGAGGGCCCGCGGACACACCTGCAAAGTCGTCCCTCACGTGACGGGGAAGCGCGTCCGTCTAGTGGAGCCTCCACGAAGCCAGCGAAGTCGTCGGTGGCGAATGTGGCGCACCGAGGCGGATCTCGCGGCCCTCGACCAGAACTCCACGAAACCATGATGTAGGAGATCGAAGAATCCCAACTTCTCCAACAAATCGCTAGAACACCGCATTACGGTGGCGCCAATGTGTCGTGGTTCTAAGTCGGCAGTGAGAATGGGGGTAGGAATGGAGAGGCAAGGTCCTAGCTATGGAGCAGTTGTATCGCAAAGGGATTCTGAGTTGAGGCCCTTCTGGGAGGAAGTAACAGCCCTACGTCTCGGGCCGGAGGCGGTCGACTAGATTATATCGTATGTGTTACGAGGGTGCGAACCCTTCTATACGTGGAGGGTGGCTTATATAGAGTGCGCCGGGACCCGGGCAGCCCACATAGCGGAGGGTTTACAGATGCGTTAAGGCTAGGCGTTACGGTAATGCCTTACATAAAGTATCATTATGACCATAAAGACTATTTAACTACGGACCGTTTGGACACGAGTGGCTCTTGGACTCTGGTGGTCGAGTGGGTCTTCATGGTCGAGTGTCTTTGAATCATCAGTGGAAACCTACGGTGGGCGGAAGGTTGCTTCTTTCGTGAGTGTCCTTGGGAGGGTACCTTTGGGCAGGTCTATGACCCTACCCTAGGTACATGACTTCATCACTTGATATTCAACCTCTTTATACTTGAGACCAAGGCCGCTCCTTTCTTTCAATCTCAATCGAATCCGCCCCTCGCTTGAGGTTCCAACACCCAAAGCTCCAGATTTGGCGCTTGGGACCTCAGGGATGTCGGCTCCGACCTGCAAGGCGGTGGATGCCTTCCTCCGTTCACGGAAGAAGGCGTGCTAAGGCTGAGAGGCGCCCGGTATCTAACGGCAAAATTTCGCCTGCAGGCTGCCTGCCCAAGGGCAGGTTATTCTCCCAAGCTTGGTGAGGCGTAGTGTTAGTGTCTCACTTCCTTGAGGTTAGGCTTCCCAGCGGACCCCTTCGTGAGGGATCATGTTTTATTATGGGCTGGAATTTCATGACTTGGATCGAGTCCATCCTCCACATCTCATCGTTCATTGTGGTATGTGAAGCCTTCCTCCATATTACCCCTCACTTTGGATTGTGGCTCAAGACCTTCAAGGTGGAGTAGAAGATGATCGAGGGGCAACAAGCGAGTGTGGAGGCGGTCATAAGCAAGTCTTGTTGATGCTCCGTGGCCCAAGGGCTCTTTTCAAGAGGAGCTTGGTTTGTGTAGCGTGGTAGTTTTATATCACCGCTCGGGGGCACCAAATGGGTGGCGCCACCGCCTTCGCTCAGGTCCACCAGTGGTGGCATCATGGGTTAGCAAGGGGCTCGGAGGGGCCGTCCAAGGGCGTTCCTCATTGCAGGGCCGTGTCGAGACCTCTAGAAAAGAGATCAATCTGGTCGTGGCGGCACGGGTTATGCTAATTGGCCTATACGCCTGCAAGCGTTGCCCCCTCAAATGTGGGAGTTTAATGCTGGAGGGACCACGAGCTCTCCAACATTTTATGGGCGCTTCGCCCGTGGAGATGTATAAACTGTTCTTGGATCACAAGAAGTGTCAGACTTGGCCGAGGGCCTTGGGACTAAGCTGCAATCGCTGAGATACTCAAGTAAGTAGTCACTGTAACCCGGACAGGCTGTTCATTCATTTATCATATATATGCCCTTTAAAGGGCCGTTTCTTGAACAGGAGTGGATAGCCAAGGCAAAGTTGATAAGGTGTCGGCTCTCCTCCGGAGACCACGCGCCGGATCTGTATTAACCAAGATGCTAGGCGGTGCCTTTTGAAGAAGGCGAAGGGGAAGCGAAACAACTGCCTCCACGAAGGAGGCTTTCAAGGAAGGAGGAATCAAGGATCCTACCCTCCAAGGGAGAAGAGGACCGCCTCCGAAGACCGGAAGCCAAGGCCTCAAAGCGGGGAAAGAAGTCTTTGTCGGACAGTCCGTAGCTGGGAAATACCCCACCGCACTATTTCCCCGAGGATCAGCCCTCAATGACCGTAAGTAAAGAAGGGTCTTGTGAATAAAGGATATCCTGTATTTATTTACGAAGATAACGAAATTGTACCTTGTAGTTCGGATCTCAGCCCTTCTCGTGAGCTTCGTCTTGAGGATCTTCGTCGAGAGATGATAGAGGCGAAACGCCTCCACCTATCGCGCCTTCATGCGGCGGGGATCGAGTGTAAATCACGGAGAGTTTCCCGAGTCCGTGGGGCGGAAGGTCCGGCGCCAAGCACGCTGTGATCGAGGAGCTGAAGGACCTGCTCGAGGCGAGTGTCTATCTCGAGAAGATCACCGTGCGCTAATAGCTACGGTGATTGAAAAATTGCATCTCTTGAGGCGGATTGCAAGCCGCGAAGTTCTTGCGGGGTTTGAGGTACAAGAAAACAAGATGATGTATCTTGACGAGTTATGCATATAGAATCGCCTGTATAGATAGTAGCCCCGAGACTCGGTATGTTGTCAAAGCCCGACAGCGTGCCGAGGATCATAATCTCGATACTAACATGTCGCCGTTCCTATGTAGGTGGCGGGCGTCCGTGTAGCGGATGGCAATGCCGAACTAAAGCGGCAACAGCGAAGCGGATGCGGACATCGCTGGTCAATAAGCGGTTTGACGAGTCACAAGGTATCGACTTCTCGCGGGCACCTGGTAAAGGAGCTTGGCGCCCATGACTTACTACTTGTATGCTTTGATGCAGATGGCACTGCTGCCGTGGAGAGGCTCTTGGCGGAACTTCGCCGAGCTAAAAACAAGCCGAAAGAGTAATGTGGCTGCTTTAAAGGCGTAGAAGAGCTGAAAGCGAGCGGGCTGCTCCTTTGCCGAAGCAAGAGGAAATGGTCGAGATGGCGTAAAGTTGAAGAATGCTACCGACCATTGCGAGCTTCTTGAAAAGGAAGGTCGAGCGGAACAAGAGGACCTGGAAAAGGCCACTACTGAGGCCAAGGATGCTCGCTCTGCGATGAGAACTATGAAAGAGGAGCTGCATCAGGCCGAACATATTGCGGCTGGAAAGCCTTTTCTGCTGCGGAGGAAATTCACGGATCCTAAGTATGCTCAGTTGGGCCAGCTGTGGGTGCGGAGGATGCTTATCTGGACTTGGCGGCAAGTGCATGAGCGACTGCCGAACACTTCGAGGCCAAAAGGATCACGGAATGGAAGAGCTTTTTGGTCGTAGTTCCATAGTCTAGGCGTCCGCTTCCATTGGCGATCGTTTGGCGAATGGGCTGAGCTTAATAGGTTGTCCGGACTTTCCATGAAGGATGTCGTGACTCATTTGTGGCGAACAGGCCGAGCCGAAAAGTTATTTTGGCTTGGTGCAGCGGTTCCTTGGTGTGGTGCCGCATATTGGTGCAATGAAGCGGTCGGCATGCATAGAGGTGCTCGGATGGCTCTTGCTCGTGTCAAGACATCTTTGGCGGAGATGAAGGCCACCGACGTTGCATCGAGGATTGGACGAAGCAGTACTGCCGAGCACTATTTTGAGGAAGTCATGTAGGCGCTCGTTTAATAGAGGCGATTGCTCGAAGGATATTATGTTCTAATGACATGTATGATTTGTGAAACAATGTTTCAATATAATATAATAGCTTTTTTATACTTGTGCGTTCAAGTATTAAAATACCTCTGTCTTGACGTTAATGTATATGTATATAACTTTGAAAGATGGCAGTCCTTGGCTTCAGCCCCCACATAGTGCGAGGTGTTTACAAAAAGGCGCATTTTCACATAATCAACGTCTTGGTCTGTAAAGGAGGTGATAGCGTAACAAACTAGGCAACCGTACTATAATGCTTTATCACTTTCACTTAGCCATAGGAGTTCGATGGTGGGGCTACTATATAGCCCCTAGGGGCACCAGCGCTCTCCGAGTTGGCGGCGTATGTGCTGACCGGAAGCGGTCCTTCCTTAATCACGGAGGAATTCTAAACATTCATGTGGGTCATCAGTGGTTGACCAGTCTCACGCTACATCATATTTGTCGGTTTTCGGCTTTCTCTCTTGAGGTGCTCACCAGGCGAACCGGGGCTGTCGCGATAGTTCTCCTGGTGCGCGTTAGCGATAAAGCGGGCGTAAGGCAGCAAAACACAAGAGCAGAGCAAACCCAACATTTGACCAAATACATGATTGAACTGATGCATATAAGGCCCTAACTTCGAGGCGCCGAACACTCCCTAAGGTATTCGGTCTTTATGAAAGCAGGCAGAACAATGACTGAGCCCACAGGTGTCAGTGCAGCGCAAAAAATTCTGATCGGCCGATGCCAAAACACCAGCCTCCTACTCGGTTATAGCAAGAAACCGGGATGTGTATCAACAAGAGGCAGTAAAAAAGGTTTACGCGAGGGTCTTAATCTGAAAAGAATCCTTGCACGGGTCCCTACTGCGTATGCGCTTGTGTCTCCGTTGTGCCATATCACGGGCAGGTGTACGGTGTTCATCGTAAAGAGAAGAACTTAGTTGAAGAAAGATCGTGCGAAAAATGTACTTGATATTAAATAAGCGAATCACGATTAAGCGAATAAAATTGAGCCTTATTGTCTCTTGTTGTACATGCATGCAGCCCCTTATGCGGGGGTGTGCGGCTAATAAGGCCTTTATATGTTTCGCGGACTCGTCTAGCCGTGTCAAGGGGTCCGAATAACCTGTTCGGTGCTTGATTTAGCGGGCGGATTAGTGTGTGACTGTCGGGCAGTCTCACGTTCTTTCGATGCTTGAGCAACACTTGATTCTTCCTTTAATGAGATGATGCCGCGTGGACGGGCATTTTAAGTGTAAGAGATGCATAATGCGGTATTGCGTTAAAAGCGGTAGCTTCACGTCCCAATAGTGCTTGATAGCTACTTTTGAATGAAGGCGATATGGAAGGTTAACTTTTTCGGCGGCGGAAGTTGTCGGATTGTCACATCCCTAGTGCTGGTATGCTTAAGACTAGCTAGTCATTGTGCATCATGTTTAAATTCCAGTTAATTTTGAAATGGGGATTGTGAAACCCTCGAATCACTTGGAAATGACCTAAATAAAATTGCTCCAAAAGGTCCAAGAAAATGCTCATGTGGCCCTCTGAAAATATTGGACAGAGTTAACAACCTAACCAATATTTTAGGATCTCATAAGTATTTATTTTGGGCATTTGGAATATCTGATAAATATTTGCCTTGGATATATATTATTATATATAAAATATTGTCCAAAAATTATGCCCTTTGTTGGGGAGCTCGGAATAATATAGTAGCTCTGCAAAATTGGCATGATTAAATAAATCAGTTTGGTATTTTAAATAAATCAAACCAATGTCGAGAAAATTAGAAAAGGAAATAAATGGGTAAAACCCCTTACAGCGCCTAGCCCCTGTCTTTGCTTGACACTATCTGACTTTGGCTGGCCCAGCTAGCCAGCCCAGCCCAGCCCACCTCCCTCCCTGTCGTCTTCCTCCCGGCAGAGAGTAGCGTGATGTAGCAGCGCGCGCCGCCAGCGCCACGCCACCAGCCTCCCCCTGCCTGCCCTCCCCTCTCCCGCTCTGGGCGGTCCCCTTGCGGCGCCACGCGCGCCCAGGTCCTTCCCCCTCTCTCTCGCCTCCCCTCCCCCAGAGCCCTCTCTCCCCACCGCACGAACACCACCAAGGCGCCACGCTGCTTGCCGCCCGCCACCGTCTCCCCCGCCCTCTCTTCGTGTCCCACGAGATCCAGCGCCGCCGTCCGCTACCTCCTCGTCAAGCCCACGCGCCTCGGGGCCGGCCTCCATCGCCCTTCTCGCCCTCGTCTTCCTCCCGGGCTCCGCCCGTCCGCCGGCGTCGATTCGCCGTCACCAAGTCCTCCCGACCCGCTGTGCTGCTCTGCGTGATCGCGGTGAGCTTCGCCGCTGTTCCTCCTTCTTCTCCCCTCTTATGCGCGCCGTGGCGCCGCTCCCCACCACCGGCCGAAACCTCCGCGCGCCGTCCATGTCGCCGTCGCCGTCTCGGCCGCCTCCCCAAACCAAGCCCCCCTTGGCGCTCCACGGTGCCACGAGGGTGCCGCCGAGCCCCTCGGTGGCCTCCCGTGCCCGCAGCCCGATCCCTTCGCGCCCGAACTCCGGCGCGCCCGCGCCTTGCTCCGGTGAGCTCGGCCGTCCCGCTCCTCCCACTGTTCCACGGTCTGCGAGAGCCGGGCTACGCCGGTGCTCTCCGGCGCCGTCCCGTGGCACGTGGCGCGGACTCCGCCAGCGTCGAGTCGCGCGGCGGCAAACCCCGTCGCTGAGTCCTGCCGGTGGGCGGCCCGTCGGTGATTAGCAAGTGCTAATCACCGTTAACTAACCCTCTCGACAACGACCGGTGGGCCTAGTGCCCCCTAATCTCGATTAATTTAAATAACCCCCTGTTAATCCGTGTCAGCGGCGTGTGGCCCCACCGTCGGTTTAACCAACCAGCCGCGATTGACGGTGACGTCATGCTTGCGTAATCTTGGCGCAATATTTCATTTTCTGGAATTAATTTAAATCAGGAAATTCCAGAATATATTCAAAACTTCAAAAATTCATAACAATTCAACCGTAGCTCAGATTTAAATAATTTATATATGAAAAATTATCAGAAAAATGCAACCTTTCCATCTGTACTAGTTTCATGCATGAAAAACCAACCTATAGATGCTGAATATGGGAGAACACTTTATGGCATATATAAGAGACCTAATTTAGAAATGCATTTGAACTTTTGGTTCAAATGGACTTCAAACCAATTGAACACTAGTTGCATTAGCTCAACAACATCACATTTACATGCCATGTTCATGCATCATATTGTTGCATATGATTGTGTATTGATTGCGGCACCGTTCCTTCTCGATAGGTCTGCTCAGGAGGCGTTCAGTACACATCTATGAAGCGGTGCCTTCCTTGTTGATTACCGGGCAAGCAAATCCCTTGTTCATTCGATACAATCCTATCTCTCGCTCCTGCTCTCGGTTATTGCATTAGGACAACAGCGATTCACACTGCTACTTTGTGCTGCGGTAGTTGAACCCTTTCCTCTGCATGACTGTCATTGCCACGATAAATAGTTAAAACCCACTAGCATGTGTAGGAGTTGATTGAGCCATGTTGTGTTCCTACCATGCTATGCCTGCTATTGCTTAGAGTTGTGTCAGGTCTGATTCATTGGGAATGAATTGGATGCAGTTCTATGTTACGATCTGAGAGTGAAGTGTGTGAACACGATTTGGTAAAGGTAGCGGTGAGAGGCCATGTAGGAGTACATGGTGGGTTGTCTCCTTGGAACCGTCCTTAAGCCTTGAGTTCTATGTATGTTGTCCAATGACTCGATACTACCACACATTGGGTTCGGTAACTCGACCCTCTCGACTTATTAATCAACTTGACCTCTGTCCGAGGAGTCGCAACTAGTCTCTGGTGTTTGTAGGTAGTGCTATTTTTCTACCAAGTGGCACCCGGCGGTGGGCTTAGGACGAGACTAAACACAGGTGCACGGTGTACCAAGTGGCACCGGATGGTGGGCTTAGGAACCCTGCTCACATCGTTTGGGGCCGTGGCGACACCCGGCGGATCTCCTTGCGGATGGAACCGAATAGGCGATAAGCACGGACTAGAGTCTTGTGTGGTTAGTCGGTCGTGGCGACACCCTCGCCGAGCTTCGCTTGAAGGTTGCCGAGATACATGGCGTGTATATGGCGGTAAGTGGCGAGGCGTGTGTGAAGAAGTACACCCTGCGGGGTTATCATGATCTATTGAATAGCCGTGTCCTCGGATATGGACTTCTTGGATGCTTCGTGGTACATAGACAACTTGAAGTGGATACTCTAAAATGCTCAAGACAAGTGTGAGTGCTATGGATGGCCTTCTCGTATGGAGGCGGGAATGAATCCGTAGTAGTGTATTGATGTGGTGATTAGTGGACTCGTGTGCGTTGACTCACCTCAAGAGTTTCTTGTAGTCGTAGAACAGGATAGCCACGAGTCAAAGCTGGCTTGCTGCAACTAAACCCACATTACCTTTTGACACTAATGCATGTATGATAGGATCGATGTAAGTCTTCTGAGTACCTTTGTACTCACGTTGCTTTATTTATGTTTTTGCAGCGGAGACTTGGTCTTGCTAGTAGTTCTACTTGGACTTGACGAGTAGCTTGTTACCTCAGCTACGATCTTGTACCCTTGGGAGGGTCTTGTAATAGTCGAGGCTTCTCAGCCTTTTTCTTTTGTAGATGTCGTACCCGGACATGTAATGCTTCCGCTTGTTGCTTGTATGCTCGAATGATGGGTCATGTGACCCTGCTTGTATTATTGCTATGTGGTTCTTGAGCCTTTATCTATATGAGTTTGCGTTATGTTGTGATGCCATGTTGTACAGCACATACTTGCATGTTATCGTCGTGTAACTTGTATTGCTATGTGTGGGATCCGACAACCTAGTTGTTTATCCTTGGTAGTCTCTCTTATGGGGAAATGTAGTCTCGTGCTTACGGCGATAGTAGTCCGCTTCTGACCGGTTCACGGAGTCCTGCTAGCCCAGCACTCTGCTTGGACACTTGGTGGCGGCATGTGTTTCATTCGTCCCTATATACTGTCCCTTGGAAATGTCAGCGTGTTATTGAGTCCTGCCTAGCCTGCTACAGCCGGAATACGAGTCTGTTAGCCAGTGCTACAGCCGAATAGATCGTTGATGACCGACATGCTCGATGTGATTCATGTATGCTGTCCCCATAGGTTAGCGCCGCTTTGGGTTCACGACTAGCCATGTCGGCCGGGTTCTTTGTCATATGGATGCTAGCGACACAATCATATCGTGAGCCAAAAGGCATAAGCGGTCCGGGCCATGGTAAGCGACACCCGTAGGAATACCGTGCGTGAGGCGCAAAGTGATATGATGTGTTACATGCTAGATCGGTGTGACTAGGATCGGGGTCCCGACAGCTTTGGTATCGAGCTGTTGCTGTAGGATTTCCAAGCCAACCTGATCGAAGTTGAGTCTAGAAATGCTTTAGTTATATAGGGAATTGATTGTGGAAGGGCGTAAGGCTCTTTTACTCCTTTACCTCATGACCTCGATCTGAGTCATCCTATCTTTCCCTACGGGGTTAAGGAACTAGGCTATCTCTTACATCTATCGAGGATCACGTGTTACTATTTTCGTAGTCCCAGGAGTTGGGTTGATTAGAGTCTTACCCAGTTTTGAGTACCCTCGGTATAGCATGTTAGTATTATCCCGAACCGTTGATGATGATGTTTAGTATGGTGCTACCCCATTTTGCAGAATGCTTCATTTTGAACATTTTTCTGCCGTTATCTGCGGAATTGCCCGGGGAGTTCGAGAGTTACTAATTTTGGTGTCCCACATTTCCAATATATAGTAATGTGATTCCGTCCTTGGTTCCGTTTCTCAGGATGTCATCAGTGAAGCGAAGTTCTGCTGCTCGTAGCCAGAACCACGGAGATGGAAGGGATGAGGATCCTCCCGACCAGCCTTCATTGACGAGGGTTCATGTTAGAAATGGAGAGGAACAAGCGTGAGTCAACCGTTTGTTAGCGCGTGTCGAGAGAACACCGCACATCAGTCAAAGGGTTTGCAACCATTCATGACTTCATTAACTTGCACCCACCTACCTTTCATCACTCCATCGAGCCACTCGATGCCGATGACCGGCCCGTAGCATCACTCATAAGCTGCGTTCATAAGCGTATCTGAAGATGACAAGGTCACCTATGCTGCATACCACGGAAGGTCATGCTAGTCTTTGGTGGCAGAACTATGAGCTATGCTTCCAGCTGGTCGATTCCCACACGGAGAGATTTCACGAGGCTTTTCGCGAGCATCACATTCTGAAGCCCTCATCGATCGCAAGAGAAGAGTTACGTAGTTTCACCCAGTGAGATGGCTGTTGATGCTTCTGACGAGAGAGTTTGAGAACCTTGCCCGTTATGCCCCGGAAGAAGTGTCCACGGACGCCAAAAGCGAGCTAGGTTCGGAAGGTCTCAACCCCAAGTTGCGTCGTGACCTCCACCTGCACCATTGCGATACATTCCAAGCTCTTGTGAACAAGGCCATTAATCTTGAGACAGCTCAGCTCACTTACGAGTCTCGTAAGCACCACCGTGAATTGGTTTCATCCTCGGTTCTAGTTCGAAGCGCGGATTTGGATTCGAACTCTGCTCTTCCACCGGATATTCACGAGGCCATCCCATATGGCGCCTCACCCAGTTCAGCTACATGCTCCACCCAGGCCTCTTGGTAGACCACTTGTCAATGTGGGTCCACGTCCAACCTCGAGGACTTGCTTCACATGCGGAGAGCAGGACACTATGCGTGGCTGCTCTCAAACCAGTTATGCTCCACCCAGCTCGAGAAGCTTTGTTGGCTGTGTTAAGCCATCACGCAAGATGATCGGTGTCAAGTCAGCTCCGCTGAGCGTGGATGTGTGCATCACGTCTCACTAAAAGCGCTCATGATGATCCGGATGTCGTTCTTGGTATACTCCTTGTCAATTGTCATCCGCCTCGGTTCTATTTGATCTTGGAGCATCTCATTCCTTCATTTAAAAGCTATGCTAACTTGCACAACATATCATTTTGTGATATGCCCTCTCCGCTAGTCATTCAAACTCCACGGATCCAAATGGCAGACCTCTTGTATAAGCCATAGTAGCGAAATTCTTGTTGACAGACTTGTATTCCTTGCCTCACTTGTAGCCCTCAAGTCTTGAGATATTAACATCATCTTGGGTATGGGTGGATGACAGCTCATCATGCCAAGATTGATTGTTTCACTAGGTCATTCAGCACACATCCATCGGCAAGATAGTCCTTGTCTCCACTAGAGTTGCAAGCGTCAACTCTATTCCCTTAATGCCAGCCCTCTTCCGGACCTTGAAGATATCCGGTAGTCGTGACTTTCCGGACGTTTTCGGAAGGAACTGCGGTGTTCCTCCGGCAGAGATGTAGAATTAGTCATAGATCTTATCCGGGAACCGCCCCAATCTCTAGGAGACCTTATAAGATGGCACCCTTAGAACTAGCCGAGCTTAAGAAACAACTTGATGAGTCCTTGCAAAAGGGTTTCATCCGTCCTAGTTCTTCTCCTTGGGCTTGCCCGTCCTCTTCGTCAAGAAGAAGGATGGTGCGGACGGATGGTTGTAGATTATCGTCCGTTAATTTGGTCACGATAAAGAACAAGTATCCGCTCCCGGGATCAACGACACTGTATGATCAGCTCGCTGGATCCTCGATCTTTTCTAAGATGGATTTAAGGTTAGGCTACCATCAAATCAAGATCAGGAATGGAGACATTCCCAAGACAGCCTTTGTCACTCGTTATGGCGGTATGAGTACACCGTCATGTCCTTTGGTCTAACCAACGCTCCAGCTACATTCTCCGCTTGATGAACTCGATCTTCATGGAGTATTTAGATAAATTTGTCGTGGTTTACCTCGATGATATTCTTATTTACTCGAAGAGCGAGGAAGAGCATGCCGAACATCTCAGACTTGTGCTAGAAAAACTCGAGAGCACCGCCTTTATGCCAAGTTCTCCAAGTGTGAATTTTGGTTGCGAAGTGACCTACCTAGGCCACGTAATCTACGGTAAGGGCATTGCTGTCAATCCAGAGAGAGTTCAGGCCGTTCTTGATTGGACTCCACGAAACCGTTAAACAAGTTAGGAGTTTCCTTGGTCTAGCCAGCTATTGTCGCCGCTTTGTTGAAAACTTCTCCAAAGTAGCTAAACCCCTCACGGAACTTCTCAAGAAAGATAAAAAGTTTGAGTGGTCCCCACAGTGTGAGTACAGTTTTGAGGCGAAAAGGCGCGACTTCTGCTCCCATACTAGTGCCACGGACTTCACTAAAGACTTTGTTATCTCTGCGGCGCCTCACGACAGGGATTAGGTTGCATTCTTATGCAGGATCGTCATGTGATTGCCTATGCATCTCGGCAGTTGCATCCACATGAGGAGAATTATCCTACACATGATCTAGAGCTTGCGGCCGTAGTCCATGCACTCAAGACACTGGCGACATTACCTTCTTGAGTAGCGTTGCGAGATCTACACGATCACGAGTCTCAAGTATATCTTCACCCAACCAGAGTTGAACCTTAGACAAAGGCGTTGGTTGGAGTTGATCTGAATTATGACCTAGGGATTACCTACACCCGAGCAAAGCCAATGTCATGGCTGATCGTTAAGCCGTAAATCCTATTGCAACAATCTCATGTTGCAGCAAGGCCAACCACTTCTCCATGAGGAATTTTGTAAGCTTAACCTTCACATTGCTCCTCACAGTTCCTTTCTACCTTGGTGGCGAAACCTACCCTGGTGGATCATATCATAGAAGCCCGAAGCATGATCGGGGATTACGGATCAAGAAAGCGTTGCCAAGGGTGTTCTTGGTAGTTTCTCTATAGATGATCGAGGTGTCGTTTTCTTTGGGCACCGCTTGGTGGTCCCCAAGCAACAACTTCGACAACTGATTCTTAAGGGGCGCATGAATCTCCTCTCACAATTCATCCGGTAGTACTAAGATGTATCGGGACCTCGCGGAGGTTACGGTGGACTAGGATGAAGAGAGAAATTGCTCAATATATTGCTAAGCTGTGGCGTTTGTCGTCGCGTTAAGCGAGCATCAAAGGCCTGCTTGGCACCCTTCAGCCCTTAGCTATTCACGAGTGGAAATGGGATAAAGTTGGTATGGATTTCATCACGGCTTTCCCGGGACCAAGAAAGGGAATAATGCTATCTTCGTGATCGTTGATCGTCTTTCCAAAGTGGCTCACTTCCTTCCTGTTAGAGAGTATCTTTGCTAGTCAGCTCGCTGACTTATACATTCTCGAATAGTGTCACTCCATGGTGTTCCACTAGAGATCAATTCAGACCGTGGTAGTCTTTTCACTTCTCATTTCTGGGAGAGTTTCCAAACTGCCATGGGAACCCATCTTTTCTTCAGTACCGCTTTCCACCCTCAATCAAGTGGTCAGGTGGAAAGGGTCAATCAAATTCTCGAAGACATGCTTAGAGCTTGCGTTATCTCATTCGGTATGGATTGGGAGAAATGCCTTCCTTCGCCGAGTTTGCTTATAACAATAGCTATCAATCCGGTCTCAAGAAAGCTCCTTTTGAGATTCTTTATGGGCGAAGATGTCGAACACCTTTGAACTGGTGAAACGGTGAAAGACAATTCTTTGGACGGACATGATCCAGGAGGCGGAAGAGCAAGTTCGCATCATTCGTGAGAATTTGAAAACAGCCCAATCTCGTCAAAGAGCCGATATGACCGTCGTCATAAGGAAGTGGCTTATGAGGTTGGCGACAAGGTTTACCAGGTTACTCCTCTAAAGGGTACCCATCGTTTGATATCAAGGGCAAGTTGGCTCCTCGTTACATTGGCCCTTTTCGCATTCTCGCTAAGCGAGGAGAGGTTGCCTACCAGTTGGAACTACCCCACATCTTTCTCGAGTTCATGATGTTTTCCCGTCTCTCAACTCGGCGTTGCTTCTCGGATCCTATCCATGAGTGGACCACAGCAGCTTGATCTCCAAGATAACCTCACATACCAAGAGTATCCGGTTCGCATTCTTGATCAAGCGAGCGTGTTACCCGACGTCGAACATCAAGTTTCTCAAGGTTGATGGTCTCATCATTCGAGAGAGAAGCTACGGGGCGAGAAGATCGTCTTCGATTGGAGTACCCGCTTTCTTTCCGTCGACCCACAGAATCTCGGGGCGAGATTCTTTCAAGTGATGAGGCGAGTTGTCACATCCTAGTGCTGGTATGCTTAAGACTAGCTAGTCATTGTGCATCATGTTTAAATTCCATTAATTTTGAAATGGGGATTGTGAAACCCTCGAATCACTTACGGAAATGACCTAAATAAAATTGCTCCAAAAGGTCCAAGAAAATGCTCATGTGGCCCTCTGAAAATATTGGACAGAGTTAACAACCTAACCAATATTTTTAGGATCTCATAAGTATTTATTTTGGGCATTTGGAATTCTGATAAATATTTGCCTTGGATATATATTATTATATATATAAAATATTGTCCAAAATTATTCCCTTTGTTGGGGAGCTCCGGAATAATATAGTAAGCTCCTGCAAAAATTGGCATGATTAAATAAATCAGTTTGGTATTTTAAATAAATCAAACCAATGTCAGAAAATTAGAAAAGGAAATAAATGGGTAAAACCCCTTACAGCGCCTAGCCCTGTCTTGGCCCAGCACTATCTGACTTTGGCTGGCCCAGTGGCCAGCCCTGCCCAGCCCACCTCCCTCCCTGTCGTCTTCCTCCCGGCAGAGAGAGCAGCGATGCCACGCAGCAGCAGCTCCGCCAGCGCCACGCCACCAGCCTCCCTACCTGCCTCCCTCCCCTCGCCCGCTCTGGGCGGTCCAGCGCGGCGCCACGCGCGCCCGGGTCCTTCCCCCCACTCTCGCCTCCCCTCCCCCAGAGCCCTCTCCCCACCGCACGAACACCACCAAAGCGCCACCGCTCGCCGCCCGCCACCACCGTCTCCCCGCCCTCTCTTCGTGTCCACGAGATCCGCGCCGCCGTCCGCTACCTCCTCGTCAAGCCACGCGCCTCCGGGCCGGCCTCCATCGCCCTTCTCGCCCTCGTCTTCCTCCCGGGCTCCGCCGTCGCCCGGCGTCGATTCGCCGTCACCAAGTCCTCCCGACCCGCTGTGCTGCTCTGCGTGATCGCGGTGAGCTTCGCCGCTGTTCCTCCTTCTTCTCCCCTCTTATGCACGCCGTGGCGCGCTCCCCACCACGGCGAAACCTCCGCCGCCGTCCATGTCGCCGTCGCCGTCTCGGCCCGCCTCCGCCCAAACCAAGCCCCCTTCGCGCTCTGGTGCCACGAGGTGCCGCCGAGCCCCTCGGTGGCCTCCCGTGCCCGCAGCCCGATCCCTTTCGCGCCCGAACTCGGCCGCCGCGCGCGCCTTGCTCCGGTGAGCTCCGGCCGTCCCGCTCCTCCCACTGTTCCACGGATCGCGAGAGCCGGGCTCGCCCGGTGCTCTCCGGCGCCGTCCGTGGCTGTGGCGCGGACTCCGCCGCGTCCAGAGGTCGCCGGCGGCAAACCCCGTCGCTGAGTCCTGCCGGTAGGGCGGCCCGTCGGTGATTAGCTTAGTGCTAATCACCGTTAACTTCCCTCCTCGACAGCGACGGTGGGCCCTAGTGCCCCCTAATCTCGATTAATTTAAATAACCCCCTGTTAATCCGTGTCAGCGGCGTGTGGCCCCACCGTCAGGTTTGACCAACCAGCCGCAGATTGACCGCTGGCGTCATGCTTGCGCAATCTTGGTATAATATTTCATTTTACGGAATTAATTTAAATCAGGAAATTCGAGAATATATTCAAAACTTCAAAATTCATAACAATTCAACCGTAGCTCAGATTTAAATAATTTATATATGAAAAATTATCAGAAAAATGCAACCTTTCCATCTGTACTAGTTTCATGCATGAAAAACCAACCTATAGATGCTGAATATGGGAGAACACTTTATGGCATATATAAGAGACCTAATTTAGAAATGCATTTGAACTTTTGGTTCAAATGGACTTCAAACCAATTGAACACTAGTTGCATTAGCTCAACAACATCACATTTACATGCCATGTTCATGCATCATATTGTTGCATATGATTGTGTATTGATTGCCGGCACCGTTCCTTCTCGATAGGTCCTGCTCAGGAGGCGTTCAGTACACATCTATGAAGCAGTGCCTTCCTTGTTGATTACCAGGCAAGCAAATCCCCTTGTTCATTCCGATACAATCCTATCTCTCGCTCCTGCTCTCAGTTATTGCATTAGGACAACAGCGATTCACCTGCTACTTTGTGCTGCGGTAGTTGAACCCTTTCCTCTGCATGACCTGTCATTGCCACAGTAAATAGTTAAAACCCACTAGCATGTGTAGGAGTTGATTGAGCCATGTTGTGTTCCTACCATGCTATGCCTGCTATTGCTTAGAGTTGTGTCAGGTCTGATTCATTGGGAATGAATTGGAGTGCAGTTCTATGTTACGATGCGAGAGTGAAGTGTGTGAACACGATTTGGTAAAGGTCGCGGTGAGAGGCCATGTAGGAGTACATGGTGGGTTGTCTCCTTTGGAACCGTCCTTAAGCCTTGAGTTCTATGTATGTTGTCCAATGACTCGATACTACCACACATTGGGTTCGTAACTTCGACCCCTCTCGACTTATTAATCAACTTGACCTCTGTCCGAGTCGCAACTAGTCTCGGTGTTTGTAGGTAGTGCTATTTTTCTACCAAGTGGCACCCGGCGAGGTGGGCTTAGGACAGACTAAACACAGGTGTACGGTGTACCAAGTGGCACCGGATGGTGGGCTTGGGAACCCTGCTCACATCGTTTGGGGCCGTGGCGACACCCGGCGGATCTCCTTGCGGATGGAACCCGAATAGGCGATAAGCCTGGACTAGAGTCTTGTGTGGTTAGTCGGTCGTGGCCGACACCCTCGCCGAGCTTCGCTTGAAGGTTGCGAGATACATGGCGTGTATATGGCGGTAAGTGGCGAGGCGTGTGTGAAGAAGTACACCCTGCGGGGTTATCATGATCTATTGAATAGCCGTGTCCTCGGATATGGACTTCTTGGATGCTTCGTGGTACATAGACAACTTGAAGTGGATACTCTAAAATGCTCAAGACAAGTGTGAGTGCTATGGATGGCCTTCTCGTATGGAGCGGGAATGAATCCGTAGTAGTGTATTGATGTGGTGATTAGTGGACTCGTGTGCGTTGACTCACCTCAAGAGTTTCTTGTAGTCGTAGAACAGGATAGCCACGAGTCAAAGCTGGCTTCTGCAACTAAACCCCACATTACCTTTTGACACTAATGCATGTATGATAGGATCGATGTAAGTCTTCTTTGAGTACCTTTGTACTCACGTTGCTTTATTATGTTTTTGCAGCGGAGACTTGGTCTTGCTAGTAGTTCTACTTGGACTTGACGAGTAGCTTGTTACCTCAGCTACGATCTTGTACCTTTGGGAGGGTCTTGTAATAGTCAGGCTTCTCAGCCTTTTCTTTTGTAGATGTACGTACCCGGACATGTAATGCTTCCGCTTGTTGCTTGTATGCTCTGAATGATGGGTCATGTGACCCTGCTTGTATTATTGCTATGTGGTTCTTGAGCCTTTATCTATATGAGTTAGCGTTATGTTGTGATGCCATGTTGTACAGCACATACTTGCATGTTATCGTCACGTGTAACTTGTATTGCTATGTGTGGGATCCGACAACCTAGTTGTTTATCCTTGGTAGTCTCTCTTATGGGGAAATGTAGTCTCGTGCTTACGGCGATAGTAGTCCGCTACAGCCGGTTCACGAGTCACGCTAGCCCAGCACTCTGCTTGGACACTTGACTGGCGGCATGTGTTTCATTCGTCCCTATATGCGTCCCTTGAAATGTCACGCGTGTTATTGAGTCTGCCTAGCCTGCTACAGCCGGAATACGGAGTCTGTTAGCCAGTGCTACAGCCGAATAGATCGTTGATGACCGACATGCTCGATGTGATTCATGTATGCCTGTCCCCATAGGTTAAGCGCCGCTTTGGGTTCACGACTAGCCATGTCGGCCGGGTTCTTTGTCATATGGATGCTAGCGACACAATCATATCGTGAGCCAAAAGCGCATAAGCGGTCCCGGGCCATGGTAAGGCGACACCGTGGGAATACCGTGCGTGAGGCCGCAAAGTGATATGATGTGTTACATGCTAGATCGGTGTGACTAGGATCGGGGTCCCGACACGGATGAGCGAACACGACTTCTAGCGATAGGGAGCCGTACAATGGGCATGTAGGCTGGCATTACCCCTTGAAGGAGGTGTTCTGTGGCGAATTTTGGTTGGGTCTATCCCCATTTTGCGGATTGTGTCCTGATGTAGCAGGTTTAGATCACTACCGCCATCCATTAGGACTTCTGTGAATTGGAGTCCGTCGATTATAGGATCTAATATCAGGGCAGTCCATCCTGCGTTCCGGATACTTTCGGAGTAATCCACGATGATCAAAGGCGATTGGTTTTGACAACCAATGTCGGGACTCAGCCAGGATAGGCCGTGCGACACGTATTCCTATAGGCGCGCTCTGATTTTCCCTTTGTCACTTGAAGTGAGTTCTTTGTTTTGACTTTTTGTGGGAAATTCTTTTGTTTTCGGTGCTCTCTGCTTGTGGGGTTGGTCATCGTCCTCGCTTGGTGCGTCGAGGCCTTGTGTTCGGCATTGAGTTTGCGGACTGCTTGAAGACCCAACAATCTCTGTGGGTATGGTTTGCAGGCTTCCGAAGTCTTGTAGATTTGGCATATTTTGTCCAAGATTTCGTTTAAGTTGGATAGCTCGTGGCTGTTATCCTTGAGGGCATTTTTATGATTCTGCGAGAGCTTTTGAATCCGGCGTTGGTATCGTGCTCTTGGGCTGCTTCCCTTGTCCGCGCTGGTCCTTGCTACGTCGTGGTTTCCGTTCCATCTCGACTTGGATGTACTTGGGTCGCTGGTACTACATTTTGCCAGCCAATTATCCTCTCCAGCATAAGCGGGTCATGAAACTTGTTAGTGCGGCCATTGTTCTTGGCTTTTCCTGGCCAAGGTGCACAGCGAGACCATTCGTCTCAGACGTTGTGTTTGAAAGCTGCTAAGGCTTGGCGTCCGGACGATCGACTATTTAGTTCTTTTGGTGAGGAACCTGTTCAGAATTTTGGGCTGACTCTCCGGGTTGTTGAGTTATGTGACTTAAATAAATGCGCATCCGGAGGGTGGACATAAGTCCCTTGAAAATTCGCCCGAAAAGCATCCTCGAGCTCTTCCCAACTTCCAATGGTATTTTCAGGGAGGCTTTTAAGCCAGTGCCGTGCTGGCCCTTTGAGCTTGAGGGGTAAGTATTTTATGGCGTGGAGATCATCTCCTCTAGCCATGTGTATGTGCAGGATGTAATCCTCAATCCAGACTCCCGGGTATGTTGTTCCATCGTATGCCTCTATGTTTACGGGTTTAAATCCCGCTGGAAATTCGTGATCCAGCACCTCATCGGTGAGACATAGGGGGTGTGCGGAACCCCTATATTTGGGTGTGCCATAATGTCTGGATATTTGGCGTGTTGCATTGCTTAGAAGAGCTTGCTTTCTTGGCCCATAGATGGACCTAACTGGGCCATCCTTTTGATGCCAATCCTTATGCGGATCGCGTGCCGGATTGTGTGCGGCGCCGCTTGCCGCTCTATGCTTGTCATGTGGTCGTCTATCCGACCGGGCGGCCTCTTTGTTCTTTGATTGCGGGGGCTCTAAGGCCTCCTCATCGGTCGAGGCGATAGTTTGCGCTTGGTAGCTCTTAAATGCGGCGTCGCCGTGTTGTCTGCGGTTTTGAGTACTTTGCTCCATCTGATTCTGACTGCATCTTCCACTGTTTTGAGCTTCCGCTTCTGCTTTTTCAGGCTACGCGCAGTGGCAACGAGCCTTTTGTGGAGGTTCTTCCACTCCAACAACTTGTCCGGTGTGAGATCGTCCGGACTGTTATCTTCGCCGGGGCGGGTTGTTTATCAAGTTGTCTGTTGGACGGTTGTTCGATGGCGTGTTAAATGCGTCCACGGTTCGACCTGCTTGATGGCTGGTTCTGTGTGGCTGCCGTTTTTGTCGAGGCGGGACTTGGTGCAGCGTTTACGTTGCCGTTTAGACTGCTTTTTGAGGGATTTATCCTTCATAGTGTCTCGTTGTTCCTTGTCGTCACTTCCTTTAGGAGTATCCACCATGTATACATCGTGAGATGAGGTGGCTGTCCAGTATCCTATAGGTGCTGGTTCGTGGTTATCTCCTACATCGTCGTCCATACTGTCGATATATTCGGAGTCGAAATTGAGCACGTCGTTTAAACTTTCGACAGTGGCTACAAAGTGGGTGGTTTGTGGGCGTCGAATTTCTTCGTCTTCCGCATCCCAACCTTCCTGACCATAGTCCGGCCGGGGCTCTCCTGACAAAGAGAGAGACTTTAGTGAATTTAGGATGTCGCCAAGGGCGAGTCTTTGAAAAGATGTCATGACGGTGAACTCCTAACCAGCGTAATCGGATTATTTGGCGGGCGCGGGAGGTTTGGAGTCGGAGAGAGTCCGGCACCTCGAGTCACGGGCTTTGTAAGGGCGGAGATGGTGTTCGGCTCAATCGCCATAGAGATCGTAGCCCCGAGCGGTGTCCAGCCACTCGTCCTCGATCGGTGAAATCGGCTCGAGCTAAGGGTCGGGGCGGGCGCTAATCCGACCTCGAGGACCTTTGTTCGTGGCGAGCTAGATCACACCCATCGAGGCGGTCTTGGCGGCGCTTGGGCGTGGCTCGAATCCGTCGAAGATCAAGTCTCCGCGGATGTCGGCCGTGTAGTTCAAGCTTCAAATCTGACACGATGGCGAGGCGTAGATTTCAATCTGCTCCGGATGACCTACGAATTGGCCCGCGATGCAAAGCCGCCCGAATCTGAAGATCTGTCCGGGAGAAAAATCTCACCTGGACTGCGTCGTTCTTGATGATTGAAGGAGCCATCGGGCCTATAGGTGGCGACACGAGGAACTCTCAATGAAAGCACCAATGTCGGTGTCAAAACCGGCGGATCTCGGTAGGGGTCCCGAAGCGTGCGTCTAGGCGGATGGTAACAGGAGACAAGGGACATGATGCTTTTACCCAGTTTGGGCCCTCTCGATGGAGGTAATACCCTACTCTGCTTGATTAATATTGATGATATGGGTAGTACAAGAGTAGATCTACCACGAGATCGAGAGGCTAAACCTAGAAGCTAGCCTATGGTATGATTGTTGTTAGTCCCTACGGACTAAAACCCTTCGGTTTATATAGACACCGAATAGGGTTAGGGTTACACAGAGTCGGTTACATCGGTAGGAGATCTACATATCCGTATCGCCAAGCTTGCCTTCCACGCCAAGGAAAGTCCCATCCGGACACGAGACAGAGTCTTCAATCTTGTATCTTCATAGTCCAGGAGTCCGGCCAAAGATGATAGTTCGGCTATCCGGACACCCCCTAGTCTAGGACTCCCTCAAGGACCCTACTAGGCCGGCCCATTAACTGGCTGCCATGTTTTGGGCCAAATGTCGGCCCATATTTGATCCGGACCATTAATGGCCTGCCATGTTCCGGGCCTAATAGTGGCCCATATGAGATCCGGACCGTTATAAGCCTACCATGTTCTGGGCCAAATTACGGCCCAGATCAGGTCCGGCCCTTTAAGAGGCTTTGGGCTCAATTATGGCCCATATCAGATTCGGCCCGTCAACTGGACACTATGCTTTTGGGCCCACTTGCTAAAGGCCCACTTAGTAATTCGGCCTGATATTAGTTGTGGCCTGTTAAGGGCCCGTTTAACATTTCGGCCCTATATTAATTTCGGCCTGTTAAAAGCCCGTCATATAGTTGGGCCTAACTACATTAATTTGCATCCGGCCTGCTCATGCACCGATATCTGATTGGGCCAAACAAGGACCGAGACAATTTTGGCTTGTTAAAGCCCATGATTTGATTCACACAATCATGGGCGAGGTTCAATTCGGACTCTTGCCGACCCGTGAGCTGTTCGACGCGTTTGAGAACCAACCTACATCATGATTGCATGGCGGCCCGATTATGTATCATAATTTTACGGTTTGGCGATTTCTTTGCAAAGACAGGATATATATACGATAAAATAACTGCAGCATCGTGAATAAGAAAAAACCTAGACTATAGAATAAAGAAATTACGGCATATTACATCCTTTGGGCATCAAAGTTCGCCACTATGATAATAAAGCACAAGCGACAACAGATTACATACCTTTGGGCATCAAAGATCGCCACCGATTGCAAATAAACACGCCGACAAAATAATATACAAAACCGACAGCACTTCAATAGAGTTCAAGAAAGGTTAGCCCTCTTTGTGACTGCTGCGCAAGCGGTGAGCAAGATGATGAGGCTGCGCTTGTTCAACACTTATATCTTCCTCACTCTGAAAGATAAACAAGCGAGACGGATGACAGGTTTTGCGTAAAAGTATCGATGCTGAAAATTCATCACATTTCTTCTTGACGAATAAAGTGACACAGTTTAAAATTGCATTAACACAATATGGTATTGTTCAGGTCAAGACATGGCAGGAAATGACATTGTGAAGGAGTTGGCAGCTTCACGACAACCTTTGGATTACAGATCAAGAACTCATAAGTATCAATGGTTAGTGTTACGTCAATTTATACCATTTCAGATTGGCAAATAAAGAGCGGTTTAAATAATAGTAGAATGATATGACATTGTTCATAGTTAAGACATTGCAGAATATGACATTGTCTTTGTAGTGGGTAGGTTCACCACACCCTTTGGATTACGGATGAAGAACATAAGCATACATGCAATGCAAAAGAAGATCACTTGCTCTGTATAGTTTAATTTACATGGTATGAAGAAGGAACTTGGTTGTACAACTGAAAACTTAAATTGAGAAAGGACAAACTTTTGTTTATGAACTACATAATAAACTTTAAATAAGCAATTTGATGCAAACACCAAAAATAAACAGTTGTTGCAGTCATGCCTAACCAAATATATACAACAAAGTTTGAAGGCTTGAGATGGACAAACTTACATTATTGGTGAAGACAGGCTCTATAAAGGCCTTGTCCATGCTGATGGGGGGGCCAATTCAAGAAGTTTACCACAGAATCTTCTTCAAAAGCATTGCCTTTATTCTACATTTTGTTAAGAGTAAATATAGATGTGATAATATATGAAAAAATGGAGAATATTTAAGATAAGATGAAGAGTGATGCTACATAACCAAGTAGCTATAAATGTAAGTGCAGCGATATAGGCAAAAGGTACAACCAAGAGCAATGCACAGCTAAACTTCTTGATACCAACCTTATGGTAAGAGTAAATATAGATCGATGTGTAGAAAATGGAGGCAAAGGAAAATAAGCTGCGAGTGATGGTACATGAACAACTACGTGTCATTATAAGTACAGCGATAAAGGACAGCATGTACTTACAAGAACAATGTAGAGCTAAAAAACATTGGCATTGGATATATTCTACACTAATGTAACCATTCATACAGATCAGATAATTTGGGCGAACAATTGATAAGCAAGCTATCATGCATCTGCTGTGACATAATGAACCGGTATGTATGCAAATACGGTGATCTGAGGACAACGGTACTAACAAGAGCAAAGCAGCGGGCAGCATATTTGCGATATCTGTCGTTCTTTTCAAACCGAATTCTTCTTGAATAGATTTCCTGCAAAAAAGATCCGTAAGGCACATGCGGAAAAGTAGAAGTTCAAATTGTCATGTGATTTCATAGGCGCAGTACCTCATCACAGGAACAAGACCGATTGCATAACAAGGTTTTTCCATTCAATGTCTTCTAAATTTAGCACATGAGACTTCACGGAAATTCGTTTATAGACTTGCCATCAAAGTGTGATTTCCTCGGGTAACACCGATCTTGCTGCAATGCTTCCTTGAAAAGCACAAGCAAGTTTTGCTCGTCATGACTATCCAGATTGACCCTCACCTAGTTACAACAATGTAATGTAAATCATTGATGTGTTCAATCAGCGAGAAAACAGGAAAATAATAACCATGAATAATAGCACTTACGTAAGTTGGACGGGAAGATGTGAAAATGGTGTTTGTCTTCACTATAATCTTCCCATGATGGGAATATATGCACGTAGTCCCTAACAACATTGAAAGCATTGTCTTTTAAACTGGGAATAAATGGAATGGGGTTCCAATCTGCAGGAATTGGCCATCTCTGCGGTTGGGATAGGTCTTGACGGTGGACTTCTTTGTACTTTTTTTTGGAGTGGGATTTTTCTTTGGTACAGCTGGTGCTATGGCAAATGAAATCGGTATACCTTTTCTGGAGTGCAGGTCCTATGTGGTGGGGCTAGTGGTGTGGCCGGTGAAGTATGGGTGCAGTCTGCTTTGAGTCGGTCCTACATTTTGTGTCCTTGTTTGTACAACCAATATAAGTGGGGTCTTGTCTGATTTCTCGGCACCACCACGTTTTCAAGGACTTTCTTGGTGCTCCTTCAGGTTTGGCAATCACCCTCTTCCTTTTGATGTCGATGCACAAGAACAACATTTGAGTGGAAAAACATGGTATGATGACAGATGGAATATGTATTGATAATGGATGGGCATGGCATCTCGACATATATGATGAGTAAACTAAGCGGATGGCGGTGCAACAAAGTAGAAGAAATGCAAGACAACATATGCAAGATACCGCAATCAATAAAACATTGCCAAATTAGAACAGGCACCTTGATGGGTGAACAGGACATGCCATCGCCTTTGACTCCTCGAGGTTAGAATAGTCATTAGGATCATATTCGAACAAGAATCAGCAGGTGGGGAGCATATGAGTTTCATTGCATCGAATGGCACTCAATGCCTTGGTGCCAATTTTGTAAGTCATTGCAGTGTTTAGCTTCAAGAGTGGACTGCTGCTAGTGCGACACAAAGCAGCTACACAGATCATAGTGTAGATATAACGGGAAAACCTTAAGCATCGAGTAAAATCAGCAAAGTGGAACTTGCTGGAATATATGTGCTAGTATTGCGATGCGGCTAGAAAGGCTTCGGATACTAGCTCTCTTCAAGTGAAGGTGCTTGATCTGTTAATATCAGTGTAACTCTCAAAGCGACACAGCTCTCCGCATTTCCTTGCTATTCTTATAGGATTCAAGTGGGCAGGCCACTACAAATCCTATTCCTATGTTTACAAGATCCTCTGAATCAAAGAGGCTCAAAGTGTCCATCACAACCGACCGTATAGACCTCTACACTGCAAATGTCCTGCTCATCTTGATTACAAGGAACATAATGTACTACTATCATACTCCCTCCGTTCCAAAATATAAGTCTTGGTAGAGATTTCCACTATGGATCACATCTGAGATGTATCTAGATACATTTTAGAGTGTAGATTCACTCATTTTGCTCCATATGTAGTCCATGGTGGAATCTATACAAAGACTTGTATTTAGGAACAAAGAGATACATATTAAAGAAGAGCGGAAGAGGAACATGGTAAAGAAGAGCAAGCAGATTTTGGATAATAAAATGTTGGTTGCTTGCAGTGCCCCACATGATGAACGAGGCGCATTAAGAATGCAACTCCCGGCTGTCTCTCGACCATTTCAGGCGGTTGGATGAAGATCCTCGTCTCCTAACCCTTCTTCTTCCTCGTCTCGATTCTTCCCATCTGAGAACACCCTTGCAGACGGGCGCCGGCAGACCACCGCCCCCCGCGCTGTGTTCCTCGCCACCCCACCCCCCCCCCCACCCCCACCCCCACCAGCGTCGAGTTTTCTTAGTTCGGCGAGGCCCCACAACCACCCGAGCCCTTTGATTGCACCGGCAAACTCCGCGAGCTCTGAAAAATCGGTGACCCAATTTTGAAATTTAGTCTCTGTGATTTAACTAGTGTGGAATATAAAGGGAAAACCATAAGCATTGGGAGTATAGTGTTGAGCGTGCCATGGCGGATCTGAAGGTGCAAACCGGACAAAGGCAACCCGCAACCAAGACAAGAAATCAGAGTAAAGCGGTGGCGATCTATTTTCTTGCTGCGATAAATAAGTTGAGCAGATCGAAAAGTACCGCCTGCAGTGCGGCGCCGTGTCGCATCTGCTGAGAATTTGGCGGTGCTGCGGTGGCGATGGCTGTCGGCGGCGTGGAAGCAGATCTAGGAGGGTAGCGGTGGCGGCGAGGCACGGTGGATGAGATGGTCGTAGGAGGCGGCGCCCGGCAAGGTGGACGACGGCGAGGATGAAGCGAGAGGGCGGGATGCAGGATCTCGGTCGAAGGCGTGGATGAGAGAGGTCGATCTCTTGTAATGGGCGGCGTCGCGTGGGTATCAGCTCGGCATGGTGGAGGAGGACGGCGGTGGATGGGGTGGCGAGCGGTGGCGGACGGAGGAGGTGGGGTGGAGAGGTGTTTTGGCGCCCATGAGAATGCGAATGGGGAAAAGGGAGGTAGAGAGGAAGGGGGAACCATGTATTCAGGCGCGCTTGTCTCAAATGCGAGGAAATTTACAAACTTAGCCCCGTTTCAAATTTCTACTACATCACAGCAACATTAGTCGGTTGGGGATAGGGCGGTAATCTCGCATACACGAATATTTGCCGGCGAGAGTTTGTTTTGGCGCCCACCATGTATGAATATGAATCGGGAGGAGTCGATTTGGCCGAGAACACACTGTGTTTTGGCGCCCACCGTGTATGAATCCGGGTGAGGCGGTTACGTCATGTTTGGGTGAAATTACAAACCTACCCTATCGAAACCTATAGAAATCCAGCAGATAGGCTTTGCGTGGCGAGGATAGGCGTAGTGATTTCCATCTCGCAGATTTTGGTTTGGTGATTCTGCGACTTTCCCGCTTCGTTCAAATTTTGCGAGTGCATGTTTACCGTGCCAACTCAATTCGAATCCCGTTTGTATTCTATATTTTTTGGGCGGGATCCATTTTCAATTGGAATTACATTCTATATACATCATTTTTTATATATACTTTCAAAAGCACAACAAAGAATTCTGCTCCTTTATATGTATAATATGATTTACAAATACAACGATCTCGAAATCTTAAGGTTGAATTCGAAAAAATTTAACCAAATTATGTTCTACTAAAATGTATGGATCAGTAATATCTACATATTAAATAACATAGATGTGCGTGAATTCATATGAGTATGCATGTTTGATAGATCAATTTTGGTTCGAGTATGGATTACATGTATCATCATCTCGAATTCAAATATTTGAATCCCTTTTTTGTTCACTCCTTTCACGCCCATCTCTCTCGCATGCATGCTCCTTCAGGTAGCTATCACTCTCTTTTCTCCAGCTCACCCGCACGCTCACTTCATGTTTCTCCTATCCTCGCAAACATGGTCTCTCGACGTCTCCCTTGAGAAGTGTCACACTCTCCCTATCATTATACATTACACGGTTTTCATTATCTCTCACGTCTCTACTGTTCTCTGGTACTCGGTACCTAAGCTTTCTTTTTCACCGCCACACACACAGTCTCCACTCGTCTTTCACTTTGTCTTTCTCTCTATGGGATTCTCTCACACACCCTATATGTCTCTACATATGACTCATACCACTAAAATTACTCTCTCTCTCTCTCTCTCTCTCTCTCTCTCTCTCTCTCTCTCTCTCTGTAGACACAACATTTGTTGCGGTCTCCTTTTCGTCTCCATCCCAGACTGACATTATTCATTTGTTTACCGATCAGACAACCCCGACTACTGTCTCTCTCTCTCTCTCTCACACACACACACACACACACAACTCCTGCTTCCACTCCCCTTCCCGACTACCGTCTCTCTCACACACACACAAAACTCTCGCTTTCGCACCTTGACTCGTACTTCTCTCACAAACATTTATTGACTAGCTAGCCTCTAGATAGGTTTATACACCCGCACACTCGTGCTTCCACCATCGCATACATGTCTCTCGACTGCTCCTTGTATCTATGTAGATTTTTCTTCCCTTCTTGAGACCGCCCTCTCGATCGTGCACACACACTATCGCCTCATTTAAGTGATACCTATCGCACACACTCCTTGTGTCTTTGTCACACATGCACTCCGTCCTCCTCCACTCTCCCTCTCTCTCACACACACATGGGCTTTTTGCAACAACTAGCAAGATGCCCATCGTTACCTGGAACATCAAGATGCATTTGTATGAGTAGTTTATCTTGTGAGGGAAAAGGATGAGCGAGGAAGGCCTTATTTGCAAATGTGGAGAGGGGTGTGGGTATCTTTTACAAAATTGCCATAGTTTCCTTCCTATCCGTCGAGATATAGATCGGACGGCCTATATTGCAGGATGGCAGGCACACGATCATCACCGACAATGCTTTTTATAAGAGTAGGGATAAAAATAGAGTTGGTGATGATGGTGGGCCTGCCATCTGCAATGTAGGTCGTCCGATTTATATCGACGGATAGGAAGGAAAATATGGCAATTTACCCACACTCTTCACCACATTTGCAGATAAGGCCTTCCTCGTTCATCCTTTTCTCCCACAAGATCTTGATGTTCCGTGCAGCATACGGGCATCTTGCTAGTAAGAGTAGAAATTAGACATATACCACTTCTCGAATCTTGAAACCAACAACATTCCTCCTTATCTCATCAAAAGCGCCAAAGGAATATATTTTGAGTGAAACATAACATATTTTAGTGATATCGTATTTCAAAACTAGACTTTTTTCTATCAAATCGGTGAATATGTAATAATCTACTTTGATCGTGTGGCAGCGCATTGGCACATTGCTAGTAGTTATTATAATTTTTGGACACGGACAAGCGGTGGAGTACATATACGAAGAGAAGAGGCGCACGACGCGATCGGCCTCTCGCTGTCTCGCACACATGAGTGTTACGTAAAGCGGCGTTAACAAATAAACCCTAAAACCTAGGTGCACGATTGCTGCATTCGCGGTACCGAGTACGTGGTGGGGCACCTTTGTAGGAATAGTCAGCTCGCGTGATAATTTGATCCGTAGGAGTTGATGGTCGGGACCACGGTGAGCGACTTGGGTAGCGGTGGCTCGCCGGTTGCCACAGATCGAGTAGCCACGTTTAAAATATCATTTTTTAGCGGGGTTAAGAGTTTCGATTTTCAATGGCGCGTTATAAGTACTAGTAAGTAGTTTTTAGAATGATTGGTATGGAGCGAAAATGGAATTCATAGTACTACGTACCTCCTTGGCGTATGGTTGTATGCTTTTTTTGCGATGGAGGTTGTATGGGTTTATGTTGCGAGATGTTGAACCTGGTAGTTCTAGGGAAAATACTATGGTTTAGATTTAGATGCTGGTTTTCAGTAAAGAAAATCGGAAGGAAACCCTTCTTTGATTAAAAAACTACTACCTCCATTACGGTTTACTAGTCCCCATCGTACTTTGGGTCAAAGTTTGTCCACAATTTTACTTGTAAAATGTGAATGGAAAACGAGATTTTGTTATACCCAAACAAAAGAGGACTGGAGGGAGTGATTGCTCTGACACGGACGCGACCTCTCATAGCGCAGGCATTGAACCGGCGCGCCGGCCAAGAGGGCCACACTCGCTACAGGCCCGGCTGAGCACGCCTCCTCGCCGCGTGCAACCAGCTTAAGACTGCCCCGCCTGCCTTCATTGAATCCGGTAGGCATTTTAGAACACAAAAAATGACTAAAATATAATTAATTTACGCATGGTCTTGACTTGTTGTGCTTGCACTGGTAGCAGGAACTAGTAGAGGTTTTTCTTTATTTATAACTCTCCTCACATTTTTTTGGCTTTGAAATGAATCATGGTTGTGGACATTATGTATGAAATGTGCAGATATATGTGAACATGAGTTTGATGCGGAAGTTGAACTTGGAATGTCGGGCTTTGCGTGAACTATACCATGTCCAATGCTTAAATCTGTTATTGTTTGGAAAGTAATTGCTGTTATTACATGACCGAAAAAACATTTTGTGCCACATCGGTAGATGCACGGACATCTATGAGCATCTTGTTGGATAAACATTTGAACCTAGCTATTATGAAGGAAATTTTGTATTGACAACAGTTTTAGATAGCAGGAGCGCCTAGCCTGCTCTGCCTCGCTAGCTTATTTCTGGCTTCTTCCATCTCTTCTTTGGCTTGGGTGAAGAGCATCGATTGCTCTTTTCGCTTCTTGAGAACTCAGCTACATTCTCAAGGGCTGCTGCGCTTTCTTTCAGCCTTTACTAATGCCACGAGGACACGAACAGTGCGACTCCACGGCTTGTGTGTAATCCAGCATCATCTGGGAATTTGCACCTTGTGTCTAATCCAGCATCATTAGGAACGGCACCTTGTGTGTAATCCAGCCTCATTTTGGAAACATGATCTCAAGGTTGACCATACTTCCCTCCTCGCGGGAACTGCATCGACATGAAGTTACTTCTTTTTAGATCAATACGAGCAACCTAGATCCATTTAGTATAAGCCAGATAAACAGAACTCGAAGAAGTGAATTCAAAAGGAAAAAATATAAAAACAGACTATAAGGTGAGAACACCCACTTCCTACATCAAGCTAAAAATGAAAGCATTAGGACGATTAAGACTCTTCTTATTACACATCGAAGAACACCACGCTTAAGAGAAATAGAAACTACAACATATACACATCGAAGAACACAAGGCTACACGAAAGTAATTGAAAGTGTGTTACTTACCATAGCTCGTTTTACAGGTTCGGTGCAGCTCCTCTTTAACTTGCCACGCTCCTTGAAGATGTCCCGAATATCCCGTGTTTGGTCTTCATTGCTCCTCTGCATGTTCGCTTTTCGTGGTTTTAAAATCTCAACATGGCAAGAAAAATATACTACTAGTAATACTCGCGCATCTTGTGGGCAACATTAAAGCACTAAATCTGCCATGTTAGAGCATCTCCAACAGAATGCATAGCAGCGGCGCTTTAAAAAGCATTTGATCTTGAGATCGAGAAGTAGATAGAGTAGAGGATAGTTCTCAGCATAGATAGATAAAAAAAAGATAATTCAACTACTCCTCGTCGTCCGACTCCTCCTCGGTGATGTCCTCCTCCGACGTCCAACTACTCCTCGTCGTCCGACTCCTCCCAGGGCAACGCTGCTCCTAGCCTCATGTTGAATTGAGCGTTCGCTTTTCGCCTACGCTTGTCCTCGTGATAGGCGGCTCGCTCCGCCCTCCTCTTATCCCTCTCCGCCCTCCTTTGCGCATAGAACTCGCGCTCGTTGATGATGTCCTGCGAGAAGTGTTGGCGCCACAGCGCCATGGTTTCCTCGTCCATCTCGGTGATGCCGAGACGGTACTCCCGCCTCCGGTTGTCGTGACGATCTTCGTCAATGCTAAGCCGCGGCAGAGGCGCGAGCTCCTGCGCCCGCTCCCGCGTCGGCACGTTGGGGAAGTTCAATGTTCTATGAGGCCATCAGAGGCTCCACGCCGCCGCGTCGTATGCATGGGCGGCCTTGTTGGCGGTGTAGAAATTTCCGAGGTCGAGGCGCATCCCGCGGAACAGGATCTCGGCGGAGAAGCCACCGGAGGGGCGCGCGCGGACGCCGCGGTATCCCCAAGTTTCCCGGAGACGCGGCGGCATGGTGGCGTGGCGGCGGCGAGGAAAAAATGAGCGGGGAGAGAGAGCGGTGGCAAGGCATAGAGCGGTGGGAGGGCGTTGGATTTTACAAAGCGCGCCGGACGCCGCGCGCCAAAACTAGCGCACGCCCGGCCGCTTTTTCCCGCACACGCGCGATCCTTTCCCGACGTCTCTGCTATCTCTACTCTCTTCTCTACTGTTATATTTATTTAATATTTAATATTTAATATTTAATATTTATCTCTACTTCCTTTACTGTCTACTTTTTTTTCTCTATACTTCTTTTTCTTGCAATATAGGCCGTCCGATTTATATCTGACAGATAGGAAGGAAACAAATGGGAATTTTGCAAAAAGATACCCATACCCCTCTCTAGATTTGCAAATAAGGCCTTCCCTCGTTCATCCTTTTCTCCCACAAGATAAACTACTCATACAAATGCATCTTGATGCGTGCAACACATGGGCATCTTGCTAGTTCTAAAAACCTTTCCATCATTTGCCACACTACTGGTTGCAGATGAAAAACCTACCCAAGCACAACGCGATACAGGAGCGACGCACAATTACAAGCTGATATTCTGTTGGACAATGGAGGCTATAACCAATTACTTTTATGGGAACAATAGCACCCAGGAAATTTGAAGGGTAGGTATGAACAAAATTGGAACTGCACATGTACTGCTAAGTGATTCAATACACACATTACCAATCGAGGAGGAGAACGATGGTCGTGGCGGCCTCTGTGAGTCATGGTCGACAGCGAGTCAGTTCATTGTCCACGACGGTGGTACTTCTGCGCTTGGCGTCGGCTTCCGGAAGCAGATCCGAGACCGTGGAAGGCGATGCGGGGAAGAGGCTCCGTACAACGACGACGGTGGACCGGCTCGGTCTGGCGTCGAGGTCGTCGATGAGGCAGATCTTGCTGTGGTGGACGAGTGCGCCGATGTAAAGGGAGGAGCACGAAGGCTGCGGTGCCGTGGAGAAGTCTATTTTGTGGTGGGGATAGAAAATGGGAGTATTCAGGTGTACTACTCGGGTGCGGGGTGGGGTTGGCTGGGTAGGGTGAACCTGAAGTTACGAAAACAGCCCCCTACCAAGCATCATCCGTAGGCCTGTTCCGAAGGCTATGATGGTAACTTCCCACTGCTCGAATCAGGGTCGCGGGAGATTTTCCGCCAACCTCAAATTTTGTGACTTTGGACTCCCGTGTGGCGTGTTGAGTGATTCGGCTAAGCAACTAGCGAGTAGTAGTAGTAAACTCTGCATATTAGGTTTGACCGAAGTCAAACTTCCTAAAGTTTGACCAAGTTTATAGAAAAATATAAACATTTACCATAACAAATATGTATGATGTGAAAGTACATTCAATAATGAATCTAATGGTATTTATTTGTTATTGTATATGTTAATATTTTTGTTATAAGCTTCCGAGAGTTTACAAAACTTGACTTTGACCAATGCTAATACGCGGACTTAAATAAAAGCGGAGGAGTACACATTTGTTTTCTTAGTTTGTAGTGAACTAATCATTTGTTGAAATTGTGAAATAAATATATTAGGCTATTGACTTCGAATGTAATGGTCTATACAATTCAATAGTTACAATCATTGTCGCATCAATGTATACAAGGTCTATAGTACTTCACAACATGCTCAATCTCACATAATCCCAGTCAAATGAGAATCTAAATGCATTTCATAGTTATTACTTTGTAGGATGCAACAAAAACAACCATAACTCTACATCAGCCATTATAGAAGCAACATTTTGACATATCCCAATGTGTGAATGAAACGTGCAGAGAGAGCTTTTGAAGATGGAGCAGATAGGGCCGGAAAGATTGTATGTATGTGGACGAGAGAGTAGGAGACAAACCTAACGAGACAGAGAGGGAGATAGAGACAGAAAGAGAGAGGAAGAAGGTAGGTCTGTGAGAAAGATGGAGACATGTAATATACGTGAGATGCGTGTGCATCCGGATTCTGATATCGTGGAAGGAGAAGAGACAACATGTTTGATGAGAGAGCTGGAAAAACATGGACAGAGGGAAGGATCTCGTGGGTTGAGGATTGACAATTTTGTGCGGGGAGAGAGGGATTGGTAATTTTGTGCAAGAGAGAGAGGGTGGGGAGGAGTCGGTCAGCCGTCGTCACATCACCCTGCTTCCAAATGACCCGCATTCTCTAGCGGTGTGGTCGCCGTCTTTGATCTGCTCGATGCCCTCTTTGAAGATTGAGGTGTTGTGCATGTTGGGGTGCAAAGAAGCACAAGTGAGAGTGGTCGCCGTATAACCTTGGATGGGGATGAATTGTGTGCTCGGGGGAGTGTGTGTGTGTGTGTGTGTTGTGCTGCGTGTGTCTCTGTGTGTGTGTGTGTCTCTCTGTGTGTGTGAGAGAGAGATATTGAGAGAAAACAAACCTAAGGAGAGAAATGGGTATTCACAAAGAGATTGTGCGGGCCTTGAGGTGGGCAGGGGCCGGGTGAGGGTGTCAAAATGTGCGCGTTGATGCATGTGTTGCATGCGACCGTGCGAGGGACGGACGAATCGAGAGAGATGGTTGTTGTGTTACGGATGCTCCTCTCTCTCTCTCTCTCTCTCTCTCTCTCTCTCTCTCTCTCTCTCTCTCTCTCTCTCACACACACACACACAAGTAAACTAGAAGACCGTTCTCTCATGTATACACAACGTATCGGCATCTGTCTATGTCTCACTCATGCATGATCATTTGCACATTCACACCTCTCTATGTCTGTATCACACGCACACTGTCTCCACATTGCCCTTCCGCCACAACACACATATGGACACATACACACGTTCTCTCTTAGTCACACACACACACAAAATCAGTATTAAAAAAACTAGGGCGCACCTAAAATGTCCAAATCCAAATAAACACGAACTGGAGCTAAATTCAAATATATAGAAATATTGCAGCGTCAATAACTTTCCCAGGAAAAAAAAGTTGAGTAATATTCGAGGATTGTTTTCACACACACAAAAAGTTTCGGTGGATGTCCTTCGAGTGCAACACGGTGATGCACCGTTCGATCGACCGCGCGGCCGCGGTTCACGTGCTTGCACAGGATTTCGTATCGTGGCTGTGGTACTAACTAATAAAAGCGTTGCCTAAGTCTAATGTTTACGTGTACTAGTACGGTTTTCTTTTAAGTTTGACCAACCTTATATAAAACTAAAGTAAGCTCCCACACGCGCACTCATCAATATGCCGCCGCTGCCATTGCGCATGCCGGCGCCTGCCTGCTCCGGCCAACAATTTCTCGCCCATCAGCGCCGTATCGCCGCCATCCCTGTGCCATGAAGCCGAAGGCTCGCCCGCTCACGTCGTATGCAGTCCCTCCTCGCGATGCCGCCGCGCTGCCAAGCACGCGAGCAGCTGGTGGAGCCGCGTCTATGCACGCAACGTACGAAGAGGAGGACGAGCGCGTGCTCCAGCACGCCGGCGAGGAGGAACTAGCGTGTCATTGTCGTCTCCGCCCGCGCGGAGGATGCGCGCATGGTGCCTGTCATGGCGGAAGCCGGTCGCGCGTGCGTCGAGCCCGCAAACCGGGTGCGGACGCGGAATCTACCTTCGGGACCTTGAATGCCACGTGGATCCTGCAATCTGAAGGAGCAATTTGGGTCAGTCGACTCATGTGAGCCGTTTGATGCAACATGGATGGCTAGAAGGGCTTCTTCCATCTCTTCTGTCGTCTTCTTCCTTTGCTCCGTCAAACTTCTTTCACAAATCGACTGACCCAAATTATACTACTAGTACGAATGTATTAAGTACAGTAGGAACACGAAGATACGAGCAGTAGTACCAACTGCAAGAAGAACAGTAGTAAGACATAGTACTAGTACTACTGTACGTACTAAAGAGTTCAAATAACGAGAAAGAACATACTAAACATAGTTCTGCTGGGGCCTCAGCACAACACAACCTTGAAAATAAACTAAGCAACTAGTCCGCTTGAGCGACGGCACTGCCACCTACTCGGAGTCCGAGTCCACGTCCTCGACTTCGTCCTCGTCCCTCTTCCTCTTCCTCTTCGCCTACGCTTCTTTGCTTGAACCGGACACTGGGATCTGCTTCTTCATCCAACCCTGGTAGATATTTAAACAAAGGTAGGCATCCATTGCTGCGTATAGGATGTGATCTTCATGTAATGTCTTCGACTCCCATGCATGACGAAACTCGTGATGAGGTTTCTTCAGTTTAGCGTACGAAGGATCAATCATGGCTGCTGCCAGGGTCAAAATTGAAGGTTGAGAGGAGGACACCAGGCTTGCCTACGGAGATCGAAGGGCTGGCCTACAACGAGACCTATCCGACGCAGGACATCCCATGTCGTTCTTAAAGCCTACTGATGTAATTTCACTCTTTTGTCCTTGAGGAAGTTCTTAAAATCCTAGCACTCAACGTCGGCATGGCATATGTGGTAGACCAAGCAAACGTTATGTACGCAAACCTGGATCACGGCGGGCTTCTTCCTCTCTTCGTCCTTTAGATCCTTCTCTCGTCCCAGGACTGTGGTGTACTCAACATCTAGCCCAGCGACCCACTCATCCGTTGAACTGTTGAACATGCGTTGGAAGCGAGCAAGCCATGCTTTCACCGTCGCGGATCCACGTGTGTAGATGACGATGAGCTGATCGCCAGTGATGGCTCTAACCTGGTACTCAGCGGCGACCATGGAGATTTGGGAGGCCATGGATTTTGGAGGAGGGTTAGGAGAAGTTGAACTGTTGTACCCCGCAAAAACTGGGAGCAAACTAATGTGAAAGGACGGGACGACTGGGAGCAAACTGTTGTAAGGTAGAAGACGGGGACGAGTAGGGCATGCGATCGGTGTGGGGTTGCTGGCTTGCCCGGTGGATAAACGGCTGCAAGCCCCCAAAGAGTTCTCGAGAACTATGCGGGACCCACTAGATGTCATGTCTACTAGACCCATATCGTAGGCCCGACGGTATAGCTTCGCCTGTTTCGCACGCCATGCGGTAGCGTGGATGTAACTTCACTTAATTCCGTCAACCGCGCGCCTCCCACGACCTTCACCTTCCTCGCGCGGTCGCGCCCTTTGATACTTCGACCGGCTATAAATGAGCAAATTTTTTTGCCTACTCCGCGTGCATGATACTCCCTTTGGTCCTTTTTACTCCCGTCAACCGTTTGCAAAGTGTTTGACCAAATTTATACTTTTTTATCACCACCTTATATTAATTAACCAGCCACACCAGTACACTCATTCGATACAATATTCACACACAGGGTGGTACGTTATTTACAAGAATACCATCTAATCTATTGTCAAAGCTATACTTAGCGATTAAGTGTGCCACCTTATTGGCCGAACGGCTAATCTTTGACAATTGAAGATTGTTGATCAACTTCGAGATGCTCAACACTTTCATCTTGAGTCACGCATAGCAGACATGTCATAGTCCCCCGATGCAGGAGACGCTACCACAAAAGCACAATCAGTCTCTAAAATTATAGGATTATGAAGAGAAATACCTATGTAGAGACCGGCAATGCAAGTCCTAAGCTCCGCTTCCTCCATGCTTTGACAGGCATCAATGAAATCCCACGACCAAATTTATACTAAAAATATCAATATCTACAATATTGATTATAATGAGTATAAGAACTACGTTTTATAATGAGTGTAAAAATATTGATTTGACATTGTGAATGTTGATACATTTTTCTATAAGTCTGCTGAAAGTAGATGTACATTGACTTCAGACAAAACTTAAATGCACAATGCAGACTAGTTCCTCCGTCCAGGTGCGTGCCATGTCCTATCTTGTCATCACAACAAGGTTAGCTATTAGAGTACCACTACCTCCCTTCTAGTTTAAAGGGCTCGATTCAAAAATTTCACCTACTCTTAGCAAGATAGTAGAGGCGGTGGAATAGTTTTTGAAGTCTGCAAAAGTACTCAACTAGTGTTGTCGTTCTTCACAAAAAAATGTGTTTACCAATGCATGCATGAACACTAGTTACTCTAACCCCCCTCTCTTCTTTAATTCTTTTCCACATCAGCATGTTTGCTAGTATTCCCGTGTGCATGATACCAGCTAAGATACCACCATTATGGCCAGCCTTAATCATCGCATGCAATAATTTAGTGCACCTTGAAATATGAACATGTGTGGGGCGTGTATGTTTTTAATGACTTGAGACTATACCTAGCCCGGCATGCAAGATGACTTATTATGCACCATTCCCCATACCTGCAGGAAGCCCGTTCGTCTCCAAATCTTTTCCTCTCCATGTGTGGAAACAATATGCCTGCCAAACTCTCCTTCTCCCTCCGGCGGTCCCACCACTCCACCCCGTGTGAAAAAATCTGCATGCATGACTCTCCTCCCCCCACGCTCGTCCAATCCGTTGTGACCATCAATATTTCCACCCCTTCGCTCCCCCGTAATTTACTCCAACAAATATGCCCACGTAGTTGTTACTTAACTGCAGGTGCATTGGGTCACTGACATATGGGCCCAATAGGGGTTCAGCCCACATGTCAGTGACGCAACTGGACCTGTAGTTAAGTCAGTGCAGCTCAGTCCATATCTTACGTAGGTGTCCCATTGCTCGCTATAAATATTGCGCCTCCCACGACATCGCTATCTCCTCCCCCTCACGTTCACGTTCATCGCTATCTCCTCCCCCTCCCTCTCACGTCTACCACCATTGCATCGCCCCTCCCAAGCCATAGGAGCCCCTCGCTGCACCGCGTGGACGGTCACGCGCCGCCGTTCCGTTCCTCGCCGCCACTAGTCGAGGAGGACGCGTCAGTGTTCCGCTCCACGCCACTACGCGACGCGTCGTTGTTCCGTTCCTCGCCGCCACTAGTCGAGGAGGACGCGTCGGTGTTCCGCTCCTCGCCGCGACGTGACGCCTCGCCGTTCCGTTCCTCACCGCCACTAGTCGAGGAGGACGCGTCGGCCTTTCGCTCCTCGCCGTGACGCGTCGAGGTGGACGTGTTGGCATTCCTAATCTTGCCAGCACGCGCGTCGGAGGACGCGTCAGCTCCCTGCTACGAGGAGAACGCCGCGCTGCCCGCCGAGCCCCCCAGCCTTGAGGAGCTTTGGAAAGAAATGGATGTCGCCTTGTGGGAGGCTTTGCCTCCAGCAGAGCGCGCCAAAATAGAGGTGGAGAAGAAGGCCGAGGAAGAGAAGCGCACCACCGAACAAGCTGCCTGGGAGGCCTATGTCACGTCCGAGAGAGTCAGGCAATTGGCTCTTTGGCAGAAGGCTCCTGCGAGGGCCGTGAGGGTGGCGGAGGATGCCCGTGCCGACGCCCTGAGTGTAGTCGGGCCCAAGCGCCTCATCTACGCTTGGCGATACATGGACCGGGTGCACGCTTCCAGCGAGGCGGAGTACCTGTTGGCGCCGGATCACCACACCGGTGAGATCGCGCTCGCCCGCCGGCAAGCCGCCAATCAGCACCTCGCGAGTTGCGAGGCTAAGGAAGAGGCGTTGTGTCGGCACGCTGGGAAACGGCCGCGCACCAGGGCACTCGTGGCGCGCCGCAAGCGCTCCTGCGAGCGCCGTGGCTTTTAGGAGGAGTATAATTTTTGTTTCGTAAGGCGATCTCATTAGTTTTGGGACGCAAATGATAAATCCCGAACTTTCAGGAATTTTTACCGTCCTTAATTAAGTATGTAAAAGGGAAAGTTTGGAAACCTTGTGTATTCATACGCATTTTGCAAGTACGTGCATATAGCACAAACTTTACTATATACTATCGCACTACACGTCTCTCTCGATATATGCTTGCAGATTGTGCTACTCCCTCCGTCCAGGTCAATAAGTCATCTTTGGTTGTGCCCCGTGACCAAAAAGGAGGGAAGACTTATACACCTAGACAGAGGGAGTACTGCTATTACTTATGTACGTGCAAATGCATGTTTTAACATTACGATGCGGTTTTTGTAAAAGTAGAAAAACAACACTAGTCAAGCTTGTGAAACGATTCAATGCAAAACAAATGCAAAAATGCTCGCTTGATTGTTTACTTTTAGCTTCCTTCTCTGTGGTTATTTCTCTGTCGTACTTTGTACGGAGTATCTCACTGGTTGGGAAGGCATGCAAATTCCCAAACCGCTTCCTACACCTTGTATCGAATTTTTTTGCCTAACAAGTTGTGCCGTGCAATTGGAATTCCAACTTGAGTACTACTACTAGTAGGAGTACCAGGGGTCAATTCTTTTAGGCTTCTAGATTAGTAATCCCATAACTACTACCTCCGTCCTGGTTTATTGGTCCCCATTCTAATCTGTGTCAAATTTTGATCATAAATTTAACTAATGAAATGTTAGTGCATGTCACATGCACTACTCCATCCGTCTAGGTGAGTAAGTCATCTTAGGATGTGCACCGTGACCAAGGAGGAGGAGAAAACGAGAAACGTTAATGTTTATTTGCTAATTAATAGTATTGCATGCAATGAACTAACCACTGCATGTCGTGTTTTATATCTCAAGTCATTAAAAGCATGCACACTCTTTATCTCTTATTGGTTGATATGTCAAGAAACAAAAAACGAGGTAGAAGTTAATGCACCGCGCCAAAGTGTTTTGGGATTATTTGGTTTTTGTAAGATGACTTACACACCTAGACGGAGGAGTAACATTTTATCAGTTAAATCTTTGGTCAAAATTTAGCACAAATTACAATGGTGAGGAATAAACCAGGACGGAGTAGTAGTTTAGAAGCCCAAATAAATGAGTTAGGCGCCTTATTGTTACTCTCCACTGTGACTAGTCTTGTGGGAAAAGCTGGGGAAGCCGCCAAAAGAACTGGCCCTAGGAGTAGTAGCTAGGGATTGAGTGTGCAAGATGAACCGGAGAAAGTAAATGCAGAGAGATGAAATGCAAAAAAGACGGAGGGATGTGATGGTTGCTTGTCCGTTTATTTTACCAGGCCACTTATTACTGGGAGTGTTTGGTGTCGGTGTCAAAACCGTCGGATCTCGGGTAGGGGGTCCCAAACTGTGCGTCTAGGCGGATGGTAACAGGAGACAAGGGATACGATGTTTTTACCCAGGTTCAGGCCCTCTCGATGGAGGTAATACCCTACTCCTGCTTGATTAATATTGATGATATGGGTAGTACAAGAGTAGATCTACCACGAGATCAGAGAGGCTAAACCCTAGAAGATAGCCTATGGTATGATTGTTGTTCGTCCTATGGACTAAAACCCTTCGGTTTATATAGACACCGAATAGGGTTAGGGTTACACAGAGTCGGTTACATCGGTAGGAGATCTACATATCCGTATCGCCAAGATTGCCTTCCACGCCAAGGAAAGTCCCATCCGGACACGGGACGAAGTCTTCAATCTTGTATCTTTATAGTCCAGGAGTCCGGCCAACGGTGATAGTTCGGCTATTCGGACACCCCCTAATCCAGGACTCCCTCAGTAGCCCCTGAACCAGGCTTCAATGACGACAAATCCGGCGCGCATATTGTCTTCGGCATTGCAAGGCAGGTTCCTCCTCCGAATACTTCATAGAAGATTTTGAACACAAGGACAGTGTCCGGCTCTACAAAATAATTTCCACATAACACCATAGAGAAAATAATATTTACACAAAATCAATCTGTGACGTATTCCGCAGCGTACCATCACGCCACAGCCAAGTCTTCGTTCGAATCGTTTTTACTGTACCACCTCGGTAGCGTTTAGCGAGGCGGTTTCCTTGGCACGTCTTGTCGAAAGCAGAGATCGTGTCCCCTTATTCCGGATTCTCATCAATACGGACGTGGGTAACCCCACCGCGCCATCAATTCTGGCGCTTGGGAGATAAGCGAGTTTTACCGGGCTGGTGGGGGCGATAGCTTCGTCCGTCCATATAAGGGATAAGGATCCACCTTTTCACCCTCGCCTTCTTCCTCCTTTGCTCATCCATTCCTGCAAGACTCGAGCTCCAGCGCCCAAGTCCGCACATCCCACCTCAACCTTCTCCAATTATGTCGGAGCGGGAGGCAGTGGATGGCCTCCTCCGTCACGGAGGGGCACATCACAAAGCTGCGGGAGGCGGATACTTGTCCAGCGACATCGCGTGTCGGCTCCCCAACAAGGGCAGCTCATCCCCACCCCGGGCCCCATGAGAGGTGGTGTTCCTCACCCACTTCCTCCGTGGACTAGGTTTTCCACTTCACCCATTTGTCCGGGGCTCATGTTCTACTACGGCTGGATTTCCACGATCGGCCCCAAACTTCATCCTCAATATCTCGACGTTTATCGTCGTGTGCGAGGCTTTCCTCTGCATCCAGCCCCAATTCGGTTTATGGTTGAAGACCTTTAGCGTCAAGCCGAAGATAGTGGGCGGCCGATAGGCGGAGTGCGGAGGTGCCATGGCGGGCAGGATGCCCAATGTTCTATGGCTCGAGGGCTCCTTCGTGGAGACAATAAAGGGGTGGCAATCGGGGTGGTTCTACATCACCGAGCCGCGCGACTCCAAATGGGCGGCGGCCCCGGAATTCAGATCTGGCTCCCCCACACGGCTCACATCATGGAAAGAGACGGGCCTGACGTGGGGTGATTCGGAAGAGCTGACCGGACTCCAAACCTGTGTCCGAAACCTGGTGGACAAGAAGCTCAAGCTTGTCAACATAGTCCAGGTTATGCTCATCCACCGGATTCTCCCATGCCAGCAACGGGCCTTCAATTTGTGGGAGTTTGATCCGGCACGGCACCGGACCTTGAGCCGGCTCTTCGACACTACGTACGAAGATGCACGGAAGGTGCTGTTCAAATGGTATTGAAGCTCCGCATCCGCTACCAAGATCGCGGATTCAGCTCGCAACGTCAAGCCAGCGAGGTAAGTTATTTTACCCTTTATGGGACTCTTTTTTCATAGTTTGACTCTATGCGGTATCTAAAACTCCCTAACCTTTGACAGGACTGGCTGAAGACGTCTGAACAGATTAACTGTCCGGCTCCTTTGCCAGAAGACCCAGCGGACGCCCGCTTGACGGGGCTGCTGGTTCCGGCCCCTCACGTGGTGACGGGGAAGAAGGCCAAGAAGGAGGCCACGGGAACTCGAAGGAGCTCCCGGCGCCAGGTGCTGTCAGATTCTGAAGCAGAATCCTCTCCTGAGAACGAGGAGGAGGAAAAAGAAGCCTCTCCCCAGCGGGGGAAGAGAAGAAAAGGAAGGCCGCCCCGACTGGGGAGGCCGGAGGGTCCAAGAAAGGAAGGACCCTTCCTCCGGACTTCTCCACCAACGACGAAAACGACGAGGAGGAGTGGCCATCAAGGGCCAAGCCCCTGGCGAGATCGTAAGTGTCCGGATTCCGTAATAACTCATGATTTTTACTTGTCGCACAGTGTCTTCTAACACCGAATATAACCATGTAGCCCGCCCAAGGACGAGCTCGCCGCTTCATCGAGCGCCTCCCTGGATTCGTCGGATATGAATAGTACTTCACTTCCGGCCGCCTCCTCTCCTCGCGACGCGGACAACACCGCGGTGGAGTCCCAAAAGGGGCCCAACCAGGAGGAGGAGGTCCTGGAGGCGCCGCAAGGCGACCTCCCGGACTCCGGGCGCAAAGGGGGAAAAACCCCGGAGGGCTCTAAGTCCGGCCCTGTGCGGACTCCATACCGAACCAACGGTGGTTAGAAGTCCAGCAAGCGGCCCCTTCGTAGAAGAAGGGCAAGACTGCGACACCGGTGACCCCCGTCCATCCGGAGGCACCGGATAACTTGCTGGAGGCGCTTAACGGCGCCTCCGTCGACGAGGAGCATCACACTATCATGAGTGCGGTGGTCCAGAAAGTTCAGTCCGCCAAGAGCGGGCTGACCGAAGCCTGTACCAGCCTTCTAACAGGCTTTGAGGTAAGTTTCGAATATGTAAAAAATATTACCGCATAGACAGTAGCCCCTGATGCTTAGTTCGGTGTTCGGAAAGAAAAGCCGGACTGAGGATCGAAAAAGATATCGCAGGAGTCTAACATAAATATGTCAATATGGGAATGCAGGTTCTTTTGCCGACCTCTGCCACCTGATTGCGGAGGTCAATGCATTGAAGCGAGCCTCGGCAGTCGAGAACGAGCTCGGACTTGCCAAGAAGCAGCTCGAGGACAAGGAAGGTGAGTAATACCTTATTAAAGTAATACCTTATAGAAAGGATTTGGTTGCAAAATGGCAGGAATAACTTGGGTATTGTAGGGGCCTTGAGCGAGGTGGCGACCCTAAAGGAAGCGGTGTCAAGGCCGAAAACAAGGCGGCCACGGAGGCGCACCGAGCAAGAGAAGCAGGAGGCCTTGGTGGCGGAGGTGCGGCAAGAGCTCAGGCTCTTGTGGAAAAACACGAGTTTGGGCGTGACTCGAAGACTCGAGAGTCGAGCTCGCCTTGGCTCTTGAGAGTGCCAAAGCCGCTAAGGCGAAGCCCAAAAAGCCCTCCGGAAATTGAATCATTAAAAAGATAGTGGCGGGTAAGGCATTCTTTATGCAAAGCAAGCATGTAAAGTGAATTATCTATTACTTACTGAATCGGAGCTCTCCGGGAGCATTCGCAGATCTGCCCGTAGTGTGTCCGATCTTGCCGCTTTCTACCGAGCCGAGGAGGGAAGCTCGGCGGAGAAGGTGTTACGTCTCAAGTATCTTGAGGCGGACATCCAGTGCCCTGAGCGACCAGGTGAAGCAGCTGGTCGAGCTCCACAAGGTCGCCGAACAGGCCATGAAGGGCCTCATAGTTCGGCTGTGGCCTACGGAGGCCATGCCTGGGAGCTACTTCGGGCTGGTAAGGCGGCTGGTGGATGCATGTCCAAGGCTTGAAGTCATCAAGCGCTCCGTCTGCATCGAAGGTGCCCGTAGGGCCATTGCCCGTGCTAAGGTGCACTGGGGCAAGAAGGATGCTGAGAAGCTTGTGAAGGACGGGCCACCGCCGAACAAGGAGCATCACAAGCCCGAAATGTATTATGAGGGCGTCCTGAAGGGTGCCCGCCTTATAGCGGGTGAATGCTCCAAAGATGTAATTTTTGAGTAGACTCGCATTTGTTATCCTGTACGCTGAAAACTTGTTCATATCGCTAAGCAACGCTTGTGAATTTAAAATATTACCTTACATGCGGCTGTTTATCAAATTTGAGAGATGGCAAGTCGTTGGCTTCACCCCCATGCCACGAGTCTTTGGGGTGTTCGGTATAAACTTGAGCACTCTTGTTCCCATTCTTGGGTCCTTGAGGGGCGCTCAGCATAGCGAACAAGGCAACCGGACTTATAGTGCTTGAACACTCTCACTTAGCCATAGAATTCTATAATTTTAAATTTGGTGAAGCCTCGGTATTCGGAAGACCGAGTTCGGGCGCTATCACGCCTTGGCGGACAATGCCGGCTCCTCGCTCTAAGCGGCATAAGTCTTTAGGGACCCAAAAACCTCTCGAACAGCGATCGGCTCTCGCCCTATCATGACGGTCAGTTTTAGCTTTCTCCACCGAGGTGCTCAACCCAGCTCAACCAGGCACAATCGCGGTGGTTCTCCCAGCGCTACCTTAGCCGATATAGCGGGCGTAAGGTACCAAAACATGGGAGCAGGCAAACCCAACTATTGACCCAAGACATGATTGAGCCGATGCATATAATGCTATAAGTTCGGGTGCCGCACTTGTGAAAGTGTTTGGACTTATCACACCATATTTTGGGGTACTTAAGCCCTGGTGTATTGGCCGTACCAAAGTGTCTGGGTGCAACATGTCATAGATGAACATATATGGAAAAAGGAATGCAATAATAGCGAAGCTATGTATTGTTTATTCAAAAGATACTGCAATGAAAGCGAGCGATACAAATAGTGTGATAAGCAAGGGATGGGACTATTTAACATGTCCCCCTCGAGGGGTAAGCTGCGGGATGGTATGTAAAAGCAGGTATAATGCTCGTAGTAGAGACCACTGGACACTCGGCGTAGCTTTACGCTTCCCTAGCTGTTGCATCGTGAGTTCGGCAATTCTAGTGCGGACAGGGCTTGGAAGGCGGAGTCACGAAAGTAAGAGAAAAAGGAAGAAAAGAATGACACAATCGGGGCCCACAGTGCGGTTGAGCGCGTGCAGGCGTGCGTGGTCGTGCCCTCCCTATGCCCATGGTATCTCGGGCGTAGTTATGTCACGTAGTAATCTGGCTTCGCAATTTCGCGAGGGCTGGGATTGGGGCCGCATTGCTCTGGCGTGTTCGGGCGTGCTAGGCGGTCTTGTTGTAGGTTACTCTGGGCGCGCTTGACGGTGTCCGGTCGTTTAGTAGCCGGACTCAAGAATTGCCTCAAGAGGCTGCTTTGTACTTCCGCCGCTAGGGCCGCCGTATGCTCCTCCGTTCGGAGAGAGCGTTCGGTGTTTCCATTGACCGTAATTACTCCTCGAGGGCCGGGCATCTTGAGCTTGAGGTATGCGAAAGTCGGCACCGCATTGAAGTTTACCGTGCGGTTCGTCAAAGCGATGCATGATAACCGCTGCATGAGCGGGACTATGTCAAAGATTAACTCTTCGCTCCGGAAGTTATCCGGGGATCCGAAGACCACTTCAAGTGTAACGGAGCTTGTACGGTTGGCCCCTACACCTAGAATGACACCTTTAAAGGTCGTCTTTGTGGGTTTGATTCTTGACAGGTCTATGCGATTTTTGCGCCTTTGTATCACGATAAATCAGGTTCAGGCTGCTGCCGCCGTCCATCGGGACTCTGGTGAGGTGAAATCCGTCAATAATTGGGTCAAGAACCAATGCGTGAAACCGCCGTGATGGATGCTAGTGGGGTGGTCCCTTCGATCAAAGGTGATCGGGCAGGAAGACCATGGGGTGAACTTGAGGCGATGGCTCCATCGCATATCGTCCCTTAGTGCACACTTCCGCTCCCTTTTGGGTATGTGGGTTGCGTATATCATGTTCACCGTCCGCACTTGTGTGGGAAAGCCCTTCATCCTCTATTTTTTTTCGGGCGGCGGGGCTCTTCCTCGTCAACCCCTTGTCGTTGTTTTCGGTGTTTAGCTTGCCTGCTTGCTTGAACACCCAACAATCCCTGTTGGTGTGGTTGGCTGGTTTTTCGGGGTGCCATGTATCGCTGCGATCGAGTATTCGGTCCAAGTTGGGACGGGCCTGGTATTTCTTTTGAATGGCTTCTTCCGCTGACCGGGTTTAGAGCCTCTGAATCCGGCATTTACTGTCGTATCTTCAGCATTGTCACCGTTAATGCGGCGTTTATGCTTTTTGCGACGCGACCTGCCATTGCTGTCCTTGGTATCCGAACTACCAGGGTGTTTGGCCAACTTGTTGCTTCGAGCTAGCCAGCTGTCCTCTCCCACGCAAAAGCGGGTCATGAATGTGGTGAGGGCTGCCATGGATTTCGGCTTTTCCTGTCCTAGGTGCCGGGCTAGCCACTCGTCGCGGATGTTGTGTTTGAAGGTTGCTAGTGCCTCTGCATCCGGACAGTCGACGATCTGATTTTTCTTTGTTAGGAACCGCGTCCAGAATTGTCTGGCCGATTCTTCTGGCTGCTGAATTATATGGCTAAGGTCATCGGTGTCTGGTGGTCGCACATATCTGCCCTGGAAGTTTCGAGGAATGCGGCTTCCAGGTCCTCCCAACAACCGATTGACTCGGCTGGCAAGCTATTGAGCCAATGCCGAGCTGGTCCTTTAAGCTTGAGTGGGAGGTATTTTATGGCATGTAGATCATCACCGCGGGCCATGTGGATATGGAGGAGATAGTCCTCGATCCAGACTGCAGGATCTGTGGTACCATCGTATGATTCGATGTTTACGGGTTTGAAGCCCTCAAGGATTTGATGATCCATTACTTCATCGTGAAGCATAGTGGGTGTCTTGGCGCCTCGTATTGGGCTATATCACGGCGTAGCTCATATGAGCTTTGTCTCATGTGTTCGACCGGCCGGGTTGCTGTATCCGCGTGACGGTAATCATCCCGAGTCGTTGGTGCCCACGCGATCTGTAGATCGATCTTGTTTGCTTTGCCTTATCCTCCGGTATATCTCGCAAGTCCGGGCGCGTTCTCCGTGCCTTGGTACTTTTGAGGCGTCGGGCGTGGCTTGAGCGGAGGGCCGAGAGGCTTCTGTCGTCATGCCCAGGGGTGGCCGTCTGCCATGTCGTGCTGCTGGTGACGGGTGCTTCCTCCTCTGATCGAGGCAACGGCCTGCGTTTGGGGTAGCTTTTGGAGGGGCATTCGAGTTCGTACTCTTCGGCTGCAAGGACTTCGGTCCATCTATCAGCTAGCAGGTCTTGGTCAGCTTTAAGCTGTTGCTGCTTTTTCTTGAGGTTGCTTGCCGTGGCCATGAGCCTGCGTTTAAAACGCTCTTGTTCGACGGGATCCTGTGGCACGACGAATTCGTCGTCGTCGAGGCTTGCCTCGTCTTCGGAGGGGGGCGCATAATTATCGTCCTCTACCTCTCTTTCTGCCGCACTGTCGTGCGGACTTGCTTCTCCCTCCTCTGTCTTTGAGTCCTGCTTTGGAGGGGTGCGTCTTCAACCTTGTCAGGGTATTATTGTCTCCGTGCGGAATCACCGTTTTCTTGTGGCGGGATTTAGAGCGGCGCTTGCGGCGTCGGCGTTGGGTTGTTTCTTGGAGGTCATCCTCCGCTGTTCCATCGCCATTCCCATCTTTTGGGATGTCCACCATGTATATGTCATATGGCGAGGTGGCTTTCCGGTGCCCGTGGCGCTGGCTCTTGATCGTCTCCGGCACCGTCGTCCATACCATCGATGTCTTCAGAGTCGAAGTCGAGCATGTCGATTAAATCATCGACAGTGGCTACAAAGTGGGTGGTGGGTGGGCGTTGAATTTCTTCGTCGTTCGAATCCAAACCTTCGACCGTAGTTCAGCCAGGGCTCCCCGACAAAAGAGAGACTTTAATGAGTTCAGGATATCGCCAAAGGCGAGTCTTGAAAAACGTCTGCGGGCGGTAAACTCCATAACGGCGCCCGGTCGGATTCATTTGGAAGAAGCGTGAGGAGGTTGAGTGCGGAAAGGAGTCCGGCACACAGGAGTCACGAGCCGCAAGGGACAGGGATGGTGTTCGGCTCAATCACCGTAGAATTTCAGCCCCGGCGGTGTCAACCAACCATCCTCGATCGGCGAAACCGGCCCGGATTAAGGGTCGGGGCGGCGCTGGTGCGGCCTCGTGGCCTTTGTTCGGCGGCAGAGCTAGATCGTACCCATCGAGAGCAAAGTCGGCACGCTTCGGCCGTGCTCGAATCCGTCGAAGATCAAGTCTCCGCGGACATCGGCCGTATAGTTCAAGCTTCAAATCTAACTGATGGCCGGGCGTAGCTTCGATCTGCTCCGGATGGCCTAGCGAATTGGCCCGCGATGCAAAGCCGCGAATCGAAGATCATGCGGGAGAAAAATCTCACCCTGGACTGCGTCGTTCTTGATGATTGAAGGAGCCATCGGGCCTATCGGTGGCGACGGAGGAACTCTCAATGAAAGCACCAATGTCGGTGTCAAAACCGGCGGATCTCGGGTAGGGGGTCCCAAACTGTGCGTCTAGGCGGATGGTAACAGGAGACAAGGGACACAATGTTTTTACCCAGGTTCGGGCCCTCACGATGGAGGTAATACCCTACTCCTGCTTGATTAATATTGATGATATGGGTAGTACAAGAGTAGATCTACCACGAGATCAGAGAGGCTAAACCCTAGAAGCTAGCCTATGGTATGATTGTTGTTCGTCCTACGGACTAAAACCCTTCGATTTATATAGACACAGAATAGGGTTAGGGTTACACAGAGTCGGTTACATCGGTAGGAGATCTACATATCCGTATCGCCAAGCTTGCCTTCCACGCCAAGGAAAGTCCCATCCGGACACGGGACAAAGTCTTCAATCTTGTATCTTCATAGTCCAGGAGTCCGGCCAACGGTGATAGTTCGGCTATCCGGACACCCCCTAATCCAGGACTCCCTCAGTTAGGTTTTGTGATATGACGGCTTTACTGCTGCGCCACGAGCGGGGTGAGAGGTGAGACTCCCGTGCAGCACCTCCCTCTACACTTGTACTACATCGGTCGTGGTTTATTAGTCCCCCATTGAATTTGACTGAAGATTTAACTGACAAAATGTTAGTGCATGTCAACAAAAACTATATCGTTGGACTCGTATTTGAACATAGTTTTGAATAATATAATTTTAGGTGACATGCATCAGTATTCATCATACTATATATAATGTTAGTTCAATTTTTGGTCGTACTAATCTATAGTAGTAAGGTGCCCGTGCGTTGCACTGAAGAGTGAAATGCATTGATCGGGGAGTTGTTTATTTTGACAAAGGATGTGGGGGTCATCTCATGTGTAACGGGTATCGATAGGTTTCTTCGGATATTATCTCATCTCTAGAGCTCACAAACGTCCGGGTGAAATAGATAAAAAGGTATCTTTTGCAAACAAAAGCATTCAACTATTCAACCTGCATCCAAAACTTGTGAAGAAATAACGCTTATTGTGCTTTGCAAGAAATGATCTTTAAGAATTAGTTTTTGAGTATCGATTGTTATACATGTTGGCAATAGATGACATGGCACTTTCCTATAGTAAACAGTTGGCTATACTATTAAGTAATATTAACCATGCCCTTATACACCTAGACGGAGGGATTAAATCAGGATGACTTGCAAGGGGGCAGAGGAGATGTAAGAAATGGTTCATCGTAATTCTTTCACTAGTACTGTAGTAAAAATTCATACATGGAAGATTCTAGACTAAACCATAAAAGATACACTTTATTCATGCGCGATACTCCAATAGAGCAAGATACTGCATGGAAGTCTCCACATGCTTAGACAGCGGATTACATTGAGTGAAGACTAATGATCAACATTTAACTTGATAATGCGTATTTTTTTTAGAAGAACAGGGAGGCTCCTCCCCGGTTCCATTATCAAATGAAACCCAAAGTGTCTTACATCAGCTCCTTTGAGAGGAGCAGTTCAAAGGAAGGACTACGTGAAAGCCACTCAAGTTTAACGACAAGCTTACAGAATCAAAAGCGGCAAAGACACGGGCCATAAGCGCCCACACACACACTACATGTTTTCTAAGTGCACTTGATAATGCGTATGTCCAGGTGAACCTCCTTGGAGTCCCCGTGCACCGCATCAGCGGGTTAAGGATGTCATGGGTTTTCCAAGTCCACATTGGCGGGATAGTCCCAGCTCCCCAGAGTCCAAGTCCGTTCGATGAGGCCGGTGTCGCCGCCCACGCGACCCGGGGGGGTAGTAACACTGACCACACACCCGTACATCTGCCTCGTGTTAGTGTCAGCGTCAGCAGCGTCGCCCCTGACGCACATTACAGAGACGGGGCGGCAGCCTGCGTGGGCATCGCCAGTGCCCACGATCAAGAGGAAGACGCTGTCGTCCTCCTCCGAGACTAGCAGGCGGCGGTGATCCTCCAGCGACTCTAGCATGGTGAACCGGTAGCACGTCTCGTACTTGATGTTCTCCGCCAAGGGCCAGTAGTGACCGCTGCACGCATCCGTGAGGTTGATGCACCATGTCCGCCGGCGAGCCACAAAACGGCATCGGGCACTCATAGCAGTGGACGAAGGGCTCCTTGGAGGCATCGACCAGGCCGTCCATGAAAGCGGGAGTGGCTGTAGGGGCGTTGCGCCGATTGAATATATGAGCAAGTTACTATGAGATTTAATCCGAATAAGCACAAAATAAATCATGACAGCTATAACAGAGATGAAACTAATCATGTGGACTAGCATAGTAGTAGGATCTGAGTAGAAACATGAATTCTACCACGATTTGAACAGGAAGGATAGAAACACATACGGTGCAGCGGGAGCAGCCTTGTTGGCGTTGAGGTTATCGCCCATGTCGTTGAGGAAGAGGTTGCCGAGGTCGGGGAAGAAGTCGTCGTCGGTGAAATCGTGGCTGCCAAGTGGTCGCGAGAGTGCGCTCCCAGATTTCAACGGCGCACGAATGGAGCGCAGGAGGGAGTGGCTGTAGGGGACGTTGCGGCCGCCGAATGGAGCGTAGGAGTAGCACACGAAGCAGTAGATGGTGTCCTTACTAGTACTCCCTAGTCTCTATCTATCTATATCTATATATATCTACTCTTATAGAAAACAGAGTTGGTGATGATGGTATGCCTGCCATCTTGTAATATAGACCGTCCGATCTATATCTGACGGATAGAAAGCCAACTATGACAATTTTACAAAAGATACCCGCACCTCTCTCCACATTTACAGATAAGGCCTTGCCTCGTTCATCCTTATCTCCCACAACCTCGTGCTCCTCCCTATGTCTCTATCTCTACTACTCTTCTTTGTTTTTTATAACAAATCGAATAGTGCTGCGCCGCCCGCTGCACGCCCGGCTGAACACGCCTCCTCGCCTCCATCATCACCAACTGAGCCTTTTATAGGAGTAGGAGATAGAGAAAAAACCGAGTTGGTGATGATGGTGTGCCGTGCAATGCACGGACATCTTGCTATTTTTTTGCATATAAGTCCAAACACCACGTAGACACGGTCTTTGAGCACGGTTCGTAGTCGTTCCACGATCGGGAATTGAAGTTTGTAACTATTTTAGATTAGAATATACTACTCCTCCGGTGCTAGTAGTAGAGCAGAGTCCTACTCTACTACTCTACTCAAGCAAGTTAGGGCATAGTACTGTAGTAGGTACTGTAGGGAGTACCGAGCTTGTGATTACTCAAGCAAGTTATGCAGCATTGATATGACCCTCGCTGCTGGTATGTGTCTCATAAGTCAAGCGGCGTCTGTAATCATCATCACTGTCCACTTCCCGCAGCACATATTCGCTTCTCCATCTTTGTCCGCACATAATCTCGTCAAGCTTCCATCCCGCTAAGGCGCCCCCCCCCTTGTCAAAACCCAAGCACCAACAATGGCGAGAACCGAGCAGCGTCCGCCGAAAGAGTGGCTAGAATTCGCTCCCCACAGAGGTAATCAAGCTCATTGTTTCACGTGTGGACAATCTCAGTACCATGCCGCTCGCCTCGGGCCGGAGCTTTTTAAGCCAGCTCCTTGCTTGCTCATGCCGCATGATCTTTAGAAACGGTGTGTCATGCAGCATAACGATCATAGGGTGGCGAGCATCAACCCCCTTCACTGCGATCCGATCCCCGTCAGCCTCAGCTACATTAACGGTATGTACTGGGTCGGCATGAACACGTCTTGGATGGTGCTCGTCGACGGTCGCGGCAGCCGGATGCTCGTGGAGGTCTACACCCGGTGATTGATCCCCCTTCCTTCGATTAACACTGCACTACTTTGGCACCGTGGCCCAGAATACTCGGAATCTTACAGTAGCCTACATGATACCAAATTTGATTTGCTCAAGGTTGTAATCTGCCAAGTGCCCACAAGATCTGCGAATTATAAAGACTTCAGGCTAATTGCGTTCTTCAACCGTGGTCTCGCCTATCTGACAGGTCACTGCAGTTAGTGGATAAATCTGCACGTCCATCGCAGGATCATACATCCTCCATGGTTCTCTGATGCCATTGAACACAAGGGCTTCATTTACGCTGTCGACTCCTTCTATGGCTGGACGTATTGCTGGCCTACTCCGGTCATCGCTACAAGCGGCTATTCTGATGGTATGTTACTTTCCTATGATATCATGATGGCTTGCTTATATTATGTCAACATTCTTGAAAAAATATTCATGCTCATAACATGTTGTTCTTAAGATTGACTAAATCAAGAGCCCTTTTTATTTGACTCAACTTGATATGATATTGTAGGTCGCTTTGGTGTCCCTACCCTTCCTAATCCAGAACCTTTCAAAGAAAAGCGGCATGGCGTTGCAGGTGGTTCTGGCTCGATCGAACGACGGCGAAAGATTGATGATCGTTCGACGTATCGGACGTGTTGTTTCGCGGAATACAATCACAGTCACTACAATGTCTTTGAGCAAGATCCCAGCTTCTACGGGCCTTGAGGAATTTTTGTTGGAGGCTGGTAAGTAGCCTTGGTACACGCTCTGTTTGTCGGACTGAATTATCCGATTAACGGTGATAACCGGCGGCAAGGATCATGATGGCAGCGCGGTTTCGTTCATCGAGCAAAACTATGTGTACACAGCGTACCATGCGTCTCTGCATGCACCATACCCTGATATGTGCTGCCACGCTCTGCAGCCCAAAGTAGGAGAGAGGGTCGCAAGTATCAGACTTCGACCTGCTGGCTGGAGTTTCCCCCCTCAGGCACCCATCTGGTTCAAGCCGTCAGCCAATCTCCACGGCTTAATAAATAGTAACGTCTAACTGAGCCAGTTAGTTAGATGCGTACACTTGGTGTAGTAGGATCTTTATGTAGTTTGATGCATACACTTGTTCTTTTTTGGTAGCCCTTTTGTAATGATGGCTGATGTTTGGTTTGGAAGAGAGAGCTGCATCTTCACTCTTCTGGCCTGCTTACTGCTTATGTTGCACCCCCAGCCCTGGTTGCTGCTGCTGCTGTTTTCAATGTACAATCAGTAGTATATTTTGTCTATTGGTTGAATAAATGTGTTGTTAGAACGACAAAGACAATGTTTTGGAAGTCGTTGCAGTTCGATCCTTTAGTGCCCGTGCCACGTAGCTCATACTATTTTAAACTGAACACATTTTCCACTTGTTGATAACATGCATCCCTCGATGAAGGTCCAATAGAAGCCCATAATTAAGCTGGAAGGAGGCTCTCACATGAATCCGGCCCGGTACATGCTCATGGTCCCTAAACATAAATAAGTAAATAAATAAATAAAGCTAAATGCTCATGCACCAGTTCTTTGGGAAAATAGGTAGCCCAGTATTCCTTTTTGAAGAATACCCAAGCTAGGCCTATTTGTTTTCTCCAGTCTCGGGCTGCAAATCTTTCAAGGCGAGGAGGATGCATTCCATCTGGCCAAAGAGTATGGTCAATGTCTGTTAAAAGTAATATCAAAGGGGTTGAAAATTCCAAAAAATTATAGCAAATGGGATATTAGTTTTTTTGTTTTGTTCTTCACCGATATCTTATCGTATTTCATTGGATTTAACATGACATAGTACTAATTTATTTTAAATTGTTATAGTATGGCTATCAATTTTTGGATTAAGAATATTTTGTTCCCAGCAAAAAATTGCGAATTTTCAAAATTTCCCACATATTTAGTTAATTTTTGACCACAATCTTGACGGAAAATGGCCAGCAATTCTAAAAATGGAAAAGCGGGCTGCAATAAATTCCATATGAATTAGAAAATGATTAAAATTTATAAAAATAATAGCAAATGGGCTGTACACGCCACAGATTTCAAGGCTGACTTGTTTACGCAAGGCTATGTTAGTGAACACACGATTCTAGTAGCAGTGACTATTGGATGTCCATCCAATGGCCGACGTGCTTCTTCAATCTCTGATCTTCCTGCTCCAGCCGCCTAAACTAAGCGCCGTGCTGGACTGCTGCTCCCTCCTCTTGTGGCCCATTGTGATGCAGAGCTTCCCGGCCCACCCTACTCCCTCCTGGCCTGGCCGCACGCAATCAACTGCCTCCTTATTACGTGAAAAAAATGATTCCTCCCATCGACATCCGGGCGCACCGATTGGGAGGCTGACTGTGGGCCTACTATGTTGGACGTCTGACGCAGGGCTTGTCAACTTAGTCAACAAACGATTCTAGCGAAATAACCGTTGGTTTTGAATCGAGCGGTCCTCTTGCTTCTTCAATCGCTGCTCTTCTTGCACCAGCCACCCAAACCAGCGCCACGGAGACCGCTTTGCTCCCGCCTCCGGTGGCGGCTGTCTGCCGTTGAGGCCTCATCGCCCCTACTACTCCCCGCCGCTAGCCAGGCCTGGCGGCGGCAGCCTCACACCGCAGCCGAACGGTGAACCCCGTACTCCTCTCTGCGTGGGCATCCCTGCCGCGTCTTCCCGGCTCGCGTCGTCCCCTTCAAGGCCTCACCGGTGTCCACCGCCTTGGTGCTCTCGGCGCGGCGTCGTCAATGTGGTCAACGACATTCCATCGGAAGAGTACTGTACGTGGAGAGGCTGACAGCTGGGTCCATGGCCACAGCCCAGTTTTTTTGTGATTTGCCAAGTAAGTTGCTTTGTCAAGCCTGTTGGGCTCCAAATCTTTCAAGACGAGGAGAGCTTTCATTCGGCTGGCCGAGAAAATGGCCCATCAGTAATGAGAAATGGGCTATGCATTTTTAAAACACATCAAACCGGCAATTAGTTTCAAATATCTTTTTTTTCATTTCAAGATTTTAAATTACATTAATTTTTATGCGTGGAGAATTTGTTGGATTTTATATTGATATACATTTATTTTTAAAATCAGTTTGAATGTGAGTCGAAATTTGGGATTAAAAACAGTTTGGACCTTTTGAAATATGCAAAATTTCGTATAATTTTTTAACTGTGGCCACAATATGGGCTGTAATGGTAACAAAAAGAATATGGGCTCCAAAAAAACCTTAACAATTAGCAAATGTGCTGTAAATTATTAGAAATAATGGCGGATGGGTTGTATCTGTTTTCCATGATTTGAGGCTTTCCTAAAAAGGTTGGCCTTACAAAGTGATTGTTGGATGGCCATCCAACGGCCGTCGTCTTCTTCAATTCTGCTCTTCTGCTCGGCCGCTCAAACAAGCGCCAAGGGACTGCTCGCTCCCTCCTCCCATGGCCGGCTCGACGGCCGGACCCACCAGCTATATCTTCATGCGCAAGGAAGTGCCTCCTTATTACGCACAAAAAATGAATACTCCCCTATTAGCTGGGACCCGGTATAGTGGCAGGCTGACTTGTGGGCCTACTAAGTTGACGGGACGGAGGGCTTTGTCAACTTAGTCAATATGCGATTCTAGCTCCGGTGACCGTACGATGTCCATCCAACGGCCGTAGTGCTTCTTCCACCTCTGGTCTTCTTGCTCCAGCCGCCCAAACCAGCGCCGGTCGTGCCTTGTGCTCCGCCTCCCGTGACCGGCTGCGATGCGGCGGAGGCCTCACCGCCCCTACTACTCCCACCATCGGCGGGCCATCCCTCTACTCACCCACACCCTCGTTATTCTGCGGCGACGCATCCTCACACCGCAGATGAACCGGTGAACCATCGTACTCCTCTCTGGCGTGGGCATCCACTGCCGTGTCTTCCCGGCTCCGCGTCGTCCCCTTCCTAGGCCTCGCCGTTGTCCACCGCCACGGTGCTCTCGGCGCAGGCGTGGTCAGCGTGGTCAAGGAACGGCTTCCATCGACGTGGATGTGACGTGGAGAGGCGACAGCTGGGTCCACGGCCGCGGCAATGAAGTGCCTCCTTATTACACGCAAAATAATTATTCCTCCACTTGACAGCGGGGACCCACCGGACGGGCCACTGTATTTCGCAAAAAAAAATTCCCCCCTGACTGCTGGGACCCACCACCTACACCTTCGCACGCAAGGAAGTGCGTCCGGGCAAAAAAAAACGATTTGCCCCCCTGACTGCTGGGACCCACCAACTACATCTTCGCACGCAAGGAAGTGCGTCCGGAAAAAATGATTCGCCCCCCTGACTGCTGGGACCCACCAGCTACATCTTCGCACGCAAGGAAGTGCCTCCGGGCAAAAAAAAACGATTCGCCCCCTTACTGCTGGGACCCACCAGCTACATCTTCGCACGCAAAGGAAGTGCATCTGGGCCAAAAAAATGATTCGCCCCTCTGACTGTTGGGACCCACCAGCTACATTTTCGCACGCAAGGAAGTGCCTGACAGTCGGGACCCACCTGGTCGAAGCATACGTAGCGTTGTCATTCTGGTCGCGAACGTGTACGTACATATTGGTCCATGTAGAGGCGCGCACGTGTCATAGTAGAGGCGTGCACGTGTCATAGTAGAGGCGCGCACGTAGCATGTACACGCGTCGTTACAGCTGCGGCAGGGTGCAAGAAAGAAAATCTGCCACGTATGTGTACATACTGGCGGGGTCTCGAACACCTACTTGCGCATACGTACGGCGAGGGCTCGTGTACATGGCTGGGTCGGAACGGAGAAACAGCGTCGTCGTCGTGTTCATGGGGAGGCAACGGAATGCGTCGTGTTCATGGGGAGGCAATGGAATGCGTCGTGTTCATCGGGTGGCAACAGAACGCGTGGGAGCCAACCGGCTGGGTCGGAACGGAATGCGTCGTCGTGTTCATCGGGAGGCTCGGGACGGAACAAAGCGATGGAAGCGAGGCTGGCGTATCGCACAATGGAGAAGCGGACCTCCTACGTTCGGAGCAGGGTCTGTTGATCGGGAGGAAGTGCAGCGTCGCAAAAGCAGAGAAATGGACCTCCTACGGTCGAAGCGGGAGTCTGTTGATCGGGAGGGTGTGGCGTCGCAAAAGCGGATAAACGGACCTTCACGATCGAAGCGTGGGTCTTTGTTGATCGGGAGGGTGTGGCGTACCGCAAAAGCGGACGAAAACGGACTTGTGTTGGAGCTCTACGGTCGAAATGGGGGTCATGTTCGCCGGGAGGGTGTGGCGTACCACAAGCAGGACTCCACGGGATCTGTTCATCTCCACCGTCGACCTCCTCCAGCCTCCACGGGCTACCGTCGACGTCCTCCAGCCTCCACGAGCTCCTGTTCATCCAGCCTCCACCGCGCGCTACTCCACCGGCTACTGTTCAACCACCCCTCCACCTTCTACTGTTCATCCAGCCCTCCACACCACGAGGTCCTGTTCAACCACCCCTCCACGGGAACCCCTCCACCGTCTACTGTTCATCCAGCCCTCCACCACACCACGGGGTCCTGTTCATCCAGAGGCAACATCGATCGGCTTCAGTTAGCAGTAGTGGCGAAGGAATCGCTTGATCGGGTTCAGTTAACAGCCATCGATCGATCGCTCGGGTTCAGTAACGCGTAGCCTGCAGTTCAATCGCTCGGGTTCAGTTAGAGCCCAATGCCTCGCTTCGAGTTGATTAGAGCCAGCGCCTACGCACACGCAGCAGCGACGTGTACGAGAAAGCAGCGCATCGCTTCGGCCCCGACCTCCCACCGTAACAAGGAACTCCCGAAATTTTCCTCCCCTCGCTTCCACCATGGTTTTTACATCATGGGCGACCCAAAGAACGTCATGCATCTGCGTCTCCGGCCCACCAGGGCCGAAAAGCCCATTTTCATCATGATTTTTGTCATGGAAGTAGGAGCCCACCACATCTATGATGATCTTTGGGTTTTGTCACAATTATAAATCCTGAAGTGTCATATGTATGACAGAAAAAAATTTGTTCGGCCCAAAATGTCACGGATGTGTCTTTTTTTTGTAGTGACAAGACCCTCATATTGAATTGCATCACAGTAAACATCCGTGTATAGAAACTGATTTTTGAGCAATATCCATCCAGTCGAACCACGAAGGACGACAACAAGCTTGTCGAAGATAGCAACAACTTGATAGTTCTTGTAATTCGAAGAGCGGTCGGGAACTCGACAAATTGCTATCTTTCGTAGACGACAGTCACCATGATCGTATTTGAACGTACGCAGATCATCTGTGTGCTCAACCTCAGGGCACTCGGAGATTTTTGGAAGTGGAATCCGCTGACGAGTGTACACATTCACAAGTTGCCACTCGCAATTGTACCCAATCTCCATTTGCGCCAGCCCAGGCCTTACCCTTAAGCGATGGCATCTTGACATCACACGTATCATTATCAAGTGGCATCAACTTGCACAAGGCGAGGCCTCCGTCGTCCACGCCCATGCGAACATGCTTATGGCGAAGAAGATAAGGGAGATCAAACCGCTCCTGGACCCTTGGGTTCCTTGTAATGATGTCATTAGTTGAGTCGAGAATGGTCTTGAATGAACCTGCCATGCTAGCCGAGGTGATGACGTCGCACCGATCAATGAGTTCCCCCACCATGTCATCTTTCAGATCGGGGCAAGAATAACGGAGTCATTTCCGGCTTGTTCCCTCCATGGAGAAGACGATCGAACAATGGCAGAAGGAAGGGTGAAGGCAAATGGAGGAGGGAGGAAGAGCGTCGACAAACAATTCCAAATCGAGAGGGAAAGGCGAAGAGTCGGTGGGCGGTTGCCGGTTGCCACGATACGAAGAGGCGCCCGGCCTACCGTCCTTTCGAAAATTGTACAAAAGGACTCCGCCGTCGTCTCACCGACATGTTGGAGCGGGACCACATGTCAGCGAAACATGGTGTGTAATTTCTCGTGCAAAATGCGATCTGGCCGCGTTGGCCCGAGGTGCTGAATTAGTTATCGACCTTTATTTTTTTAACATACAATCTGAGTGGATAGCTCCTGTGGTCATCACATGTGAGCTGATATATAGGTGGGCTAGGTGGGCAGGCGGCAACAATCTAAGTGCTAAAAGAGTTGATCTGGAAAAAAGAGTTGATCTCGAAAAAAGAGTTGATCCAATGCTTGGTTTTGCTTGGATTTTCCAACTATGACCATTGGATAGAGTGAATCAATGGCTTACGTTCAAAGTTATTCTCATACTATAGAATGGTATAGGAACGTGGAGAGATTTGGTTAATTTTATATCGCTGAATAATATAAAATATTATGAGTGCAGACGCTCCACCCCGAGGTTTGTAGCTCCTTCTCGATCGTCGGGAATCTATGTTCTTCCACTCTTTCGTTTAAGACATGACCTTTGTTCATCCTGTTGCCGACTGATACGTCTCCAACGTATCTATAATTTTTGATTGCTCCATGCTACTTTATCTATTGTTTTGGACTATAATGGGCTTTATTTTCCACTTCTATATTAATTTTGGGACTAACCTATTAACCGGAGGCCCAGCCCAGAATTGCTGTTTTTTGCCTATTTCAGTGTTTCGAAGAAACGGAATATCAAACGGAGTCCAAACGGAATGAAACCTTCGGAAACGTGATCTTCTCACCGAACATGATCCAGGAGACTTGGACCCTACTCCAAGGAGTGCCAGAGGCGGTCACGAGGGTGGGGGGCACGCCCCCTACCTCGTGGGCCCCCTGACGCTCCACCGACGTACTCCTTCCTCCTATATATACCTACGTAGCCCCAACAGATCGGGGACGGAGCCAAAAACCTAATTCCACCGCCGTAACTTCCTGTATCCACGAGATCCAATCTTGGGGCCTGTTCCGGAGCTCTGCCGGAGGGGGCATCTACCACGGAGGGCTTCTACATCATCACCATAGCCCCTCCGATGAAATGTGAGTAGTTTACTTCAGACCTTCGGGTCCATAGTTAGTAGCTAGATGGCTTCTTCTCTCTTTTTGGATCTCAATACAATGTTCTCCCCCTCTCTCGTGGAGATCTATTCGATGTAATCTTCTTTTTGCGGTGTGTTTGTTGAGACCGATGAATTGTGGGTTTATGATCCAGCTTATCTATGGAAAATATTTGATTCTTCTCTGAATTCTTTTATGTATGATTAAGTTATCTTTGCAAGTCTCTTGAATTATCCGTTTGGTTTGGCCAACTAGATTGGTAGTTCTTGCAATGGGAGAAGTGCTTAGCTTTGGGTTCAATCTTGCGGTGACCTTACCCAAATGATGTAAAGGGTTGCAAGGCACGATTGTATTGTTTCCATCGAGGAGAACAAGATGGGATATTTATCATATTGCATGAATTTATTCCTCTACATCATGTCATCTTGCTTAAGCGTTACTGCTTTTTAAATTAATACTCTAGATGCATCTTTGGATAGCGGTCGATGAGTGGAGTAATAGTAGTAGATGCGAATCGCTTGGTCTACTTGTCACAGACGTGATGCCTATATACATGATCATTTCTGGATAACCTCATAACTATGCTCAATTCATCAATTGCTCAACAGTAATTTGTTCACCCAAGTAGAATACTTATGCTCTTGAGAGAAGCCACTAGTGAAACCTATGGACCCCGGGTCTATTCTCATCATATCAATCTCCATCACTTTATTTACTTGCTTTTGCTTTTACTTTTACTTTGCATCTTTATACCAAAAATACCAAAAATATTATCTCTATCAGATCTCACCCTTGTAAGTGACCGTGAAGGATTGACAACCCCTAAGCGTTGGTTGCGAGTAGCTATCGCTTTGTGCAGGTACGAGGGACTTGCGCGTGGTCTCCTCTTGGATTGATACCTTGGTTCTCAAAACTGAGGGAAATACTTACGCTCTTGTGCTGCATCATCCTCTCCTCTTCGGGAAATCCAGCATAAGCTCGAGGCGTAGCAAGAAGAATTTCGGCGCCGTTGCGGGGAGGCTTACGCAAAAGTCAACATACCAAGTACCCATCACAATCCCTATCTCTCGCATTACATTATTTGCCATTTGCCTCTCGTTTTCCTCTCCCCCACTTCACCTTTGCCGTTTTATTTGCCCTCTCTTTCCCAATCTCCTCCTCTTTTTCCCTTTGCCTTTTGTTTGCTCGTGTGTTAGTTTGCTTCTTCGTCGCGATGGCTCAAGATGCCACCAAATTGTGTGACTTCACCAATACCAATAATAATGATTTCCTTAGCACTCCGATTGCTCCTCTTGCCAATACCGAATCTTGTGAAATCAATACTGCTTTGTTGAATCTTGTTATGAAACATCAATTCGCCGGCCTTCCTAGCGAAGATGCCGCTACTCATATGAATGGATTCGTTGATTTATGTGATATGCAAAAGAAAAAAGATGTCGATAATGATGTCGTTAAATTGAAGCTATTTCCTTTTTCGCTTAGAGATCGTGCTAAAGCGTGGTTTTCATCTTTGCCTAAAAATAGTATTGATTCTTGGAACAAGTGCAAAGATGCTTTTATCTCTAAGTATTTTCCTCCCGCTAAGATTATCTCTCTTAGGAACGATATTATGAATTTTAAGCAACTTGATCATGAACATGTTGCACAAGCTTGGGAGAGAATGAAATTAATGCTACGTAATTGTCCTACTCATGGTTTGAACTTATGGATGATTATTCAAAAAATTATCTGGATTGAATTTTGCTTCTAGAAATCTTTTAGATTCGGCCATGGGAGGCACTTTTATGGAAATCACTTTAGGAGATGCTACTAAACTCCTAGATAATATTATGGTTAATTATTCTCAATGGCATACTAAAAGATCTACTAATAAAAAAGTGCATGCTATAGAAGAAATCAATGTTTTGAGTGGAAAGATGGATGGACTTATGAATTTATTTGCTAAGAGTGTTTCTTGATCCCAATAATATGCCTTTATCTACCTTGATTGAGAATAATAATGAATCTATGGATGTGAATTTTGTTGGTAGGAATAGTTTTGGAAACAACGCATTATAGAGGAAATTTTAATCCTAGGCCTTATCCTAGTAATCCTTCTAATAATTATGGAAATTCCTACAACAACTCTTATGGAAATTTTAATAAGATGCCCTCTGAATTTGAGAGTAGTGTTAGAGAGTTTATGAATTCACAAAAGAATTTTAATGCTTTGCTTGAAGAGAAATTACTTAAAGTTGATGATTTGGCTAGGAACGTTGATAGAATTTCTATTGATGTTGATTCTTTAAAGATTAGATCTATTCCTCCTAAGCATGATATCAATGAGTTTCTCAAAGCTATGAGAATTTCCATTGATGAGTGCAAAGAAAGAACCGCTAGGATGCGTGCTTCCAAAGATGCCTTTATTAAAGCGTGTTCTTCTAATTCCTATGAAAATCAAGATGAAGATCTAAAAGTTATTGATCGTCCCTATTAAATCTTTGTTTTGCAATATGAATCTTGATGAAACTGAATATGATCTTCCTTTACCTAGAAGGCGTTCTAAGAATTCGGAGTTTTTAGATCTTAATGATGAAATTGATAAAAGTGGGATTGAAAGAAATAGAAATCTAGATGTTGCTAAACCCACTATATTGGATCTCAAGGAATTTAATTATGAAAATTGCTCTTTAATTGATTATATTTCCTTGTTGCAATCCGTGCTAAATTCTCCTCATGCTTATAGACAAAATAAGGCTTTTACCGAACACATTGTTGATGCCTTGATGCAATCTTATGAAGAAAAGCTTGAGTTGAAAATTTCTATCCTAGAAACTCCATGATGAGTGGGAACCTACTATTAAAATTAAAATTAAAAATTATGAGTTTCATGCTTTGTGTGATTTGGGTGCTAGTGTCTCTACTATTCTCAAAACTTTGTGTGATTTGCTAGATTTCCGTGATTTTGATCATTGCTCTCTAAACTTGCATCTTGCGGATTCCACTATTAAAAAGCCTATGGGAAGAATTAATGATGTTCTTATTGTTGCAAATAGGAATTATGTGCCCGTAGATTTTATCGTTCTTGATATAGATTGCAATCCTTCATGTCCTATTATTCTTGGTAGACCTTTCCTTAGAACGATTGGTGCAATTATTGATATGAAGGAAGGAAATATTAGATTCCAATTTCCATTAAAGAAAGGCATGGAACACTTTCCTAGAAAGAAAATAAAACTACCATATGAATCTATCATGAGAGCCACTTATGGATTGCCTACCAAAGATGGCAATACCTAGATCTATCCTTGCTTTTATGCCTAGCTAGGGGCGTTAAACGATAGCGCTTGTTGGGAGGCAACCCAATTTTATTTTGTGTTTTTTGTTTTTGGTTCTGTTTAGGAATAAATAATCCATCTAGCCTCTGTTTATATGTGGTTTTATCTTTTAATTAGTGTTTGTGCCAAGTTGGACCTATTGGATCTTCTTGGATGATAGTAATTTGATCTTTCTGTAATTTCCAGAATCTTTGTGCTCAGTGCCCGAATTGTTACAAATCACCAGAACGTGATAAAATACTGATACCAATTGCTGCTGATCAATAAACAAATTTTCCAGGTCGTCTAATTTTTGTATAATTGTTTGGGTTCCATAAGTTTGCGTTAGTTACAGATTACTACAGACTGTTCTGCTTTTGACAGATTCTGTTTTGCGTGTGTTGTTTGCTTATTTTGATGAATCTATGGCTAGTAAAATAATTTATGATCCATATAGAAGTTGGAATAAAGAAGGTTTAACACCAATATAAATAAAGAATGAGTTCATTACAGCACCTTAAAGTAGTCTTTTGTTTTCTATCTCTAACGGAGCTCACGAGATTTCTATTGAGTTTTGTGTTGTGAAGTTTTCATGTTTTGGGTGATTTTTTTTAATGGATTATGGAACAAGGAGTGGAAAGAGCCTAAGCTTGGGGATGCCCATGGCACCCCCAAGATAATCAAGGACACCAAAATTCAAAGCTTGGGGATGCCCGGAAGGCATCCCTCTTTAAATCCACTTCCATCGGTAATTTACTTGGAGCTATATTTTTATTCACCAACATGATATGTGTTTTGCTTGGAGCGTCTTGTATTATTTGAGTCTTTGCTTGTTAGTTTACCACAATCATCCTTGCTGTACACACCTTTTGAGAGAGCCATATATGAATTGAAATTTGATAGAATACTCTTTGTG
>JAHIAM010000638.1:0-96983 GCA_021605205.1 Aegilops longissima
TCGTTAATAGCATGGTAATTTGTTAATGTTAATATACTTGGTATTTAAGATATGTGAAACTTTATTTTGAGTCGTTGAATACTAAATAAGTTTGATGTTGATAATTGTTTTGAGATATGGAGGTAATAATATCAAAGTCATGCTGGTTGAGTAGTTGTGAATTTTGAAATGCTTGTGTTGAAGTTTGTAAGTCCCGTAGCATGCGTATGGTTAAAGTTGTGTAACAAATTTGAAGCATGAAGTGTACAGCTTATGCATCCTTATGAGTGGCGGTGGGGATGGCGATGGTCTTTTCCTACCAATCTATCCCCCTAGGAGCATCGCGTAGTACTTGAATTTTGATGACTTCTAAATTTTTGCAATAAGTATATCGTTCTTTTGACTAATGTTGAGTCCATGGATTATCGCCTCTTACCTTTTAGCCATTGCTAGCCTCTTGATGCGTGCATTGCCCTTTCTACATTGAGGTTGGCGCAAACTCATGGTGCATCAAACCCGTGATCGATACACTCTATCACAATAAACCTCCTATATCTTCCTCAAAACAGCCACACCTACCTATTATGGCATTTCCATAGCCATTCGAGATATATTGCCATGCAACTTTCCACCGTTCGTTCATCATTATCATGACATACTTTACTTTTGTCATATTGCCATTGCATGATCATGTAGTTGACATCGTATTGTGGCAAAGTCACCATGCATTATTTTCATACATGTCACTCTTGATTCATTGCACCATCCGTTACACGCGGAACATTCATATAAGTCATACCTTGTTCTAGTTTGAGTTGTAATCCTCATGTTGTAATCAATAGAAGTGTGATGATCATCATTATTAGAGCATTGCCCAAAAAAAGAAAGGCCAAAAAAGAAAGGCCCAAAAAAAGAAAAGAAAAGGGCAATGCTACTATCCCTTTCCACTTGTGCTTCAAGTAGCACCATGTTCTTCATGTAGTGAGTCTCATATATTGTGTCAAGTAGCACCATGTTTTTCATAAAGTGAGTCTCATATGTTATCACTTTCATATACTAGTGGAATTTTCATTATAGAACTTGGCTTTATATTCCTATGATGGGCTTCCTCAAATGCCCTAGGTCTTCATGAGCAAGCAAGTTGGATGCACACCACTAGTTTTCTTTTTTGAGCATTCATAGCTCTAGTGCATCCGTTGCATGGCAATCCCTACTCCTCATGTTGACATCAATTGATGGGCATCTCCATAGCATATTGATTATCCTCGTCAACGTGAGACTTTCTCTTTTTTGTCTTCTCCACAATCCCCATCATCATATTCTATTCCACCCATAGTGCTATATCCATGGCTCACGCTCATGTATTGCGTGAAGGTTGAAAAGGTTTGAGATTATTGAAGTATGAAACAATTGCTTGGCTTGTCATCGGGGTATAGAAGTTGGGAACATCTTTGTGTGGAAAATGAAGCATAGCCTAACTATATGATTTTGTAGGGATGAACTTTCTTTGGCCATTTATTTTGAGATGACATAATTATTTTGATTAGTATGCTTGAAGTATTATTATTTTATGTCAATATGAACTTTTGTCTTGAATCTTTGGATCTGAATATTCATATCACAATTAAGAAGATTTACATTGAAATTATCTGAAAGTATCCTCCGCATCAAAATTCTCTTTTTATCATTTACCTACTAGGGCGAGCGAATTAAGCTTAGGGATGCGTCGTCTCCAGCGTATCTATAATTATTGATTGCTCCATGCTACTTTATCTATTGTTTTGGACTATAATGGGCTTTATTTTCCACTTTTATATTATTTTGACTAACCTATTAAGGAGCCCAGCCAATTGCTTTTTTTGCCTATTTGGTGTTTGAAAAGCGGAATATCAAACAGTCCAAATGGAATGAAACCTTGGGCGTGATTTTCTCACGAGCGTGATCCGGAGACTTGGACCCTACTCAAGGAGTGCAGGCGGTCACGAGGTGGGGCGCCTCCCCAGGCGCGTCCCCTGCCTCGTGGGCCCGACGCTCCACCGGCGTACTCCTTCCTCCTATATATACCTCGTACCCCAACAGATCGAGGGCGGGCCAAAACCTAATTCCACGTCGTAACTTCCTGTATCCACGAGATCCCATCTTGGGGCCTGTTGGAGCTCCATGGAGGGGCATCCACCATGGAGGCTTCTACATCAACACCATAGTCCCTCAGTGAAGTGTGAGTAGTTTACTTAGACCTTGGGTCCATAGCTAGTAGCTAGATGGCTTCTTCTCTTTTTGGATCTCAATACAATGTTCTCCCCTCTCTCGTGGAGATCTATTGATGTAATCTTCTTTTTGCGGTGTGTTTGTTGAGACCGATGAATTGTGGGTTTATGATCCATTATCTATGGAAAATATTTGATTCTTCTCTGAATTCTTTTATGTATGATTAAGTTATCTTTGCAAGTCTCTCGAATTATCGGTTTGGTTTGGCCAACTAGATTGGTAGTTCTTGCAATGGGAGAAGTGTTAGCTTTGGGTTCAATCTTGCGGTGACCTTACCGAGTGAGAAAGGGTTGCAAGGCACGTTTGTATTGCCATCGAGGATAACAAGATGGGGTATCTATCATATTGCATGAATTTATTCCTCTACATCATGTCATCTTGCTTAGGCGTTACTCTATTTTAACAATACTCTAGATGCATCTTTGGATAGCGGTCGATGAGTGGAGTAATAGTAGTAGATCGAGAATCGTTTGGTCTACTTGTCCGACGTGATGCCTATATACATGATCATTGCTGGATAACCTCATAACTATGCTCAATTCATCAATTGCTCAACAGTAATTTGTTCACTCAAGTAGAATACTTATGCTCTTGAGAGAAGCCACTAGTGAAACCTATGGCCCGGGTCTATTCTCATCATATCAATCTCCATCACTTTATTTACTTGCTTTGCTTTTACTTTTACTTTGCATCTTTATACCAAAAATACCAAAAATATTATCTCTATCAGATCTCACTCTAAGTAAGTGAAGTGAAGGATTGACAAACCCTAAGCGTTGGTTGCGAGTAGCTATTATTTTGTGCAGGTCACGAGGGACTTGCGCGTGGTCCTCTTTGGATTGATACCTTGGTTCTCAAAAACCGAGGAAATACTTACCTTCTGTCTGCATCATCCTCTCCTCTTGAAATCCATAAGCTCGAGGCGTAGCAGCGGTCGCCCCGCCCGCCCAAAACCTCCCCACCCCGGTCCATGCCTGCCGCCATCCCTCTTCCCCCGTGCGAGCTTTTCTCGGATCCCCACCACCGCCCGCTTCGCCCGCCAGCGGCGACCACGCCCCATCCACGAACCCTAAGATAGATAGTGGGTACCTCTCGTGAGCCCCCTCCCCTGGCTGGTTCTTCCTTCACCCACCCCTAAAATCGGACCCAAAAAGTTTATTGATTGAAGTGTAGCTAAATCGACAGCATTGCAAGCAAGAGCAAGGCGAGCAATAGCAAGAAACAGACCAGGCGGGGACCGAGAAGCAAGGGAGCAGCAGCGGCGAAGCTAAAGCAGCAGCAGCTCCTCCGATGTGGATGTCGCCGCCAAGGGAAGCGGCGCCGTGGAGAAGTGGCGGCGATGCGCCGTGGATGGAGCAGCGCCATGTCATTTCGGGACGCGGGCAGCACGTGAATCGAATCAAGAAGAAAATCGGCGATTATTTTACAACCTCTTTGGTGGCGCCGATTAGGCGCATCTTCATCAGAAGCGGTTGATGATGCTCTTCGGTGGTGCGGTGAAAGCGGTGGTGTGGGAATGGAGGTGGCGAAAGGCGAGGAGCGTCGGGGCAGCTCCTTGGAGGTGGAGGGCGGGGTGGCTGAACGGCGGAGACGATGAGATCAGCAGCGGATCCTCATCGATGCGGTGGATGAGGGCGTCGAGTGTTGTTGTGGATGACATCGTCGGGGAAGAGCTCGGCTGGGTGGCGGACGGAACAGCGTGTGGGGTTTCGTCGCGGGTTTGCGGCCTCGGTGTCTGAATGGGTGGGCGGATGGGATGGCGGTGGGGAACCATGTCTTAGGGCAAGCTTGTCGAAATGTGGGGTAAATTCGAAGTACCCCCACGATTTGGCGGTTCTTCGGTTCGGGTACCACGGGCATTTGCGTGTCGATATTTCCAGGAGGTGGGAGTTTTTCGGCGCGTTGTAATTTGAATAGCAAGCGGGTTGAGATGGAGGAGTTTGAACTGTGAGACAAAGATATATCTTAAATATTTCGGCTAACAAGGCCGGGTTGAAGCGGGAGTTTGTATACGATGAACAAAAGCTAGCTTGAATTTTCGGCATAACAAAGTAGCGGCTTGAAATTTCGGAAGAACAAGCAACGTGTACCCAAAAAGACAATTTGCACCTCAATACGCAACAACACACAAACACCATTTAGAATAGAGTAAGGTACACGTGCATTGCAGCAGAAATTAACAGCAAATTATGAATAAATACCACATTATAGCATGCAAGCTTTGAGTCATATATGCATGATGTAGATGTTGTTTAATTCTTATAGTCCATTTCATTCAAAATCATCTAGTTTTTATAAAAAGCTAATCTATTTTAAGATTCATGGAATTGTGCGTTGTAAGACATAAAGTAAAAACAAATAATGGCAAATCATGTAGAAAAACATTTGGGCATTCGATCGGAAGATTCTAGAACAAATAAAAGTGCTTGTGTTTTGATGTTTGTGCATTATGCTTAAGTTCGACCATGGAGTCTTCTAGATTATACATGTGGCGAAATCTGGTGGAATCTAGATGATATCCAACGGCCAATAGTGCTCAAATTTGCCATCTTTGGACCATCGGATTCGCCTCATCCAACGACCATCTTTCAAAGTTAAAGTTACCCTTACAATATAAAAATATAAAATATAATATATATATATGGGTATAGATACAGATATGTGATGCTAAGCCCATCATCTCCAATTAGAATAGTGTGTCCATGCACGGATCGGCGTGGCCAAATGATATCGCCATCGGTATCTCAAATTCAAATCATCGACCTTGCTCAATGTGTATACATTACAACATGCTCGTTTCCAAACCACACGCATGATCTCCGTTATATTCACGCATGCATGGGTTTGAAACATCAGGATCTCTTATTCAAATATTTGAATTCAACTTTACATTGATTATGACCTCACCTATTCTTTTACACCCACATAGTCTTCTCTTTATAATTGTACCACTAACTTTCTCTCATGCATGCATGCACACACACTACCGATCGGCATTATCCATCATGCATGCAATCTTTTCTTATGGTGGTCTCCCATGAAGGCACACCCCACACATCCCCTCTCCATCATATCAGCATTCTTTATCTCTCACGCGTGCATGCTGCGATCGATGTTCCTCTATGTTGTGTATATAAGCTAGGTCTTTTATAGTTTTCCACACAAGCCATCAATCGATATATCGGTGAGGTCTCACCCTCTTTCCCACATCCAATCGATCAATCTATACCTCTCTATATGGATTAACATATATAGCTAATAAACCACATTAATTATATATCCCGTCCCCTCTCATCATCCATGCCTTCCTTCATCTCTGGCAGCGTGCACAATGGCGAAGGAGGCGATGAGGCCCTGCCCCCTAACATCACTATATTCGAGGCTAATATGAATGTGATTATTAGACAATTACCGCTAAAAAGGTTTAATTTCATGAATTGACCCTCCTCGTAAAGGATTAGCAATGCTTGGCCCCTAGCTCATTTATTTTTCATGGCTCCACCTGCGTACGCATGCGTGTTTGCCCCTCTCTCTAAATATCGATCTTGCACTTGTGCATTCCTTCATAGTCTCCCTCCACTCGGCCCTCCACCATCTTCTAGCCCCAGGATTTTGCCACATGTACAATCTAGAGACTCCATGGTTGAACTTAAGCATAATGCACAAACCTCAAAATAACGTGGTTCTCTTTTGTTCTAGAATCTTGTATCATAAGCGCCAAACTTTTTTCTAGTTGAATTGCCATTATTTGTTTTTACTTTATGCTTTACACGCACAATTACATGAATCATAAAATAGATTAAGGGCTTCTTTGATTCAAAGGATTCTCAAAGGAATTTTGGAGGATTCTAATCATTAGAATTTTTCCTATCTTGGTTGTTTGATTAGTGGATTGTAAACCATAGGATTTTTCCATATGATTCATTTACTAGATTTCATGGAAACATCCCATCCACTCAAACCTCTTTGAAAGAATTCTGCGTTTTTCCATGCACAATCAAACACTAAATGCGATCACTGAGGATTCAAGGCGACATTCCACTATAATCCCATGTTTTTCCTATTCCGTGTTCTTAGCTTTTTTATAAAAACTAAGAGGTGCTTGATCAAGGACTTATTTTAGTCTCACTAAAATAGTCTCTTTAAGAACTAAAGTTCCAAGCACCCGACTAAAGAGGGCTAAAACTAGTCTTGAGACTAATTTTTTAGTCGGGGTACCCCTACTAAAATGTGGATTAGTCCTCTCTCTCCTCATTTAACTCCTCTCCTTTAACAGGCGAGTTCGGATTGGAGGTTTGGAGGATAATAAATGCTCATTAACTTGATTTAGTCTCCTTAGTATTTGGATCCAAGCATGGATGAGGCTAGCATGTTTTAGTCTCACTACTTTTAGTCATGGGACTAAAAGCGTATCCAACACCCTCTAATTGATTTTGAATGAGATGAACTATAAGAATTAAGCGAAGGGCTACATCGGCATATATGACTCGGAGCTTACATGCTATAGTGTGGTATTTATTCATAATTTGGTTGCAAAATCTGATCGTGCAATGCATGTTACCTTACTAGTACTTGGTATGTACAAAACACGTAAATTAGAATACCAATGGCACGCTACAGTGTCTCTCTTGATTCATGAAGCCCGTGGCACATGTGGAGGCGTTTCGCGACCTCCTTGCATGGATTGATCACGATGGCGTGCTGCTGGTTCTAGAAGAATGTACTCGTCCTCCTGAGCCATCTTGGCGGTACATGCCAGCGAAGATGTGCCGCCACGCCCGCACTCATTCCCTACATGCGCTGGCAATACACGGAGCCAATTTTGTACCAAGATCCACCCATGTGATAATTTGGCCGTGTAAAGTCGTTCACTTCATTGATGGTCAATTAATACAGGCATGCAAATTGAGTGGGCGTGAGGCGGAAGAAACATTATTACTCCACTTCACGCACGAATGGTTAAATCGTGGGTTGCTAAGTAGTACTTCCATTGGTCTCCTTCGTATTTTGTGCCAATTTTGGTAACATAATATTTATGCATTTGAGCAGTGTAGTACTTGAAATTTATGTTCCGCTAAACTCGCCGGGGACCGTTTGGACCTCGAAACCAAAACCATCAATTAATCTTTACCTTGTTCCCATCACATTGCCTGCTCACACCTACTAATGCGTACCAAACCTGAGCGTGTCCCCACTATGTAGGTATTAGTACTAGTGCTAGTACTTAGGTTATAAAGGGAACTACCTCACGAAAATTACTCTACCTTTCCTCCTCATAAGTGCTTCTTCTTGTAAATCGTTGCCATGGCGGTGAGCGAGCTCTGGGTAAACTACTCGTAACAAGGGGCGGCAACCAAGGCTGCGGAAAAAAGAGGGAGCCGCCGCGGAGACCTCGAAAGATCTCTCACAGGCGGCGATGGCTCCAGGCGCCCTAGCGCGGCGAACATGCCGAGCCGGCGGGCTGGTCGTTATCCCTCGGCGGCATGCCGATCAGCTCAATAAGCACCACAATAAGCGAAGGAGTTCATCAAGGCTTGATGGAGTTCTTGAAAGAGCCTCGGCGACATGCCGTTGAGCTCAATCGGCGGGGAGTTGACCGCCCGGCTTGGTGATGCTCTTGGAAGAGCATTGCCTCGGAGAAGAAGGCGACGGAGAAATCCTGCGACCGGAGGACAAGCGGCTACGCCACGAGATCGACCTGTTGAAGGAGAAGAACGCCGGCTGTAAAGTTGCATGAGAATAGTAGTTCCTCGATGAAGATCTGCGAGGCCCTCGTCATGGAGCGAAGGAGGAGTTGGCGAAGCTCGCCGAGCACCGGCTGCTTTGTCAAAGTCGTTCGGCCGTGGAGCAGGATGATGAAGGCTGCGTCGAAAATCCCGCGTCATGGACGAAGCGATTCGACTCGCGGCGAATTAGATCATTTGGGGTGATAATCTTCCTTCTTCTTTTGTTCTGTGTTTCATCTTTTGCTTGGTGTTTAGCCGTGTCACGTTCTGCAAGGCATGAATAGTACAATGGTTTTTAGGAATGAATAGAACAATGCTAACAATGAGATGACTAGCAAATTAGATCATTTTTATCGCCATATGGCCTTGGGCTGCCGTGTTTAGTGCTCCTCCATCGGTTACTACTCGATTGGAAAACTTGAGTATACCTTACGGTTCTTTGCTCCTCCTCGATCGAATTAGTCGGGCATTTATCTGACGGTCAAATCACAAGGCCCGCTTCCAGCGTAATGAGCCGTCAAATCACAAAGGCCCTCGCCTCTCGTGAAACCGACCAAGCTAGACTGCCCGCCCTCTAGCCTTTTAAAAAATGTATACTTTTCAAGTAGTATCGATGGATTGGCCATGGAGCAAAACTTGAAATTAAAAAAGGTGGTACATATAGAGGCGCAATTTGGAAATTATGCATATAGTACTATTAAAAGGCTAGTCACAATAATGGTGTCGCACAACCCCCTCAAATAAAACTAAGCACCAAAATTCTTTGACAAAACTAAGCACCCTGAAATTCTTTGACAACTAAACTGCTGGCTATATGATGTTGGCCATATATATTGTATGTATATAATGTGAAGAAATGAGTGGTAGTACTATACCAACTAAAAGATGAAATGTAAGAAATACTAGTATATGCGTCAGAGAGTTAAAGTAACAAGAAGAAACATAACATAGTTCTGTGGGGCTCAGCACAACACACCCTCAAATTAAATTAAGCACACAAATTAAACTTTGCAACTATCACGGTAGACCCATTAGAACCACGGAGCAATGACCTGCCACCTTACCGGGTCCTCGTCCCGTCCTCGACTTGTCCTTGTCCCTCTTCCTCTTGGTGATACTTCTTTGCTTGAACGCCAACTTGGCTGTTGCTCTTCATCCAACCCTTGTAGATATTGAAACAAAGGTAGCCATCCATTGCAGCATAGTGGTGTTGGAAATATGCCCTAGAGCAATAATAAATTAGTTATTATTATATTTCCTTGCTCATGATAATCGTTTATTATCCATGCTATAATTGTATTGATAGGAAACTCGAGATACATGTGTGGGTACATAGACAAAACCATGTCCCTAGTAAGCCTCTAGTTGACTAGCTCGTTGATCAATAGATGGTTCGGTTTCACGACCATGGACATTGGATGTGGTTGATAACGGGATCACATCATTAGCGAATGATGTGATGGACAAGACAATCCTAAGCCTAGCACGGATCGTGGTTAGGTATGCTAAAGCTTTTCTAATGTCAAGTATCATTTCCTTAGACCATGAGATTGTGCAACTCCGGATACCGTAGGAATGCTTTGGGTGTACCAACGTCCTGGCGGGCGGGTCTTCGGCCATGGGGAGAGCGAGATTTGGAGGCGGGGAGAGTGAGCGAGAGGTCAGGAAGTGCGTGGGCGTCTCGGGCGTCGAGAGAAGCGCAGGCATGGGAGGGAGGAGGTGGAGGCTTGGTGGCGGCGTCGACCGCCTCTGCCTCTTGGCGAAGTGGAAGAAGACCAAAGGCGCCCCAGTGGGTGGGCTGATCTGTTTGGGCCACGGTGAGTGGGCCTTAGGTAGCGTCGAGTAAGTCCTTCTCTCTCTCTCTTTTATTTGTTTTAGTTTTCTATTTTATTACTCTGTTTTGTATTAGTAAAAATACTAACTCATTTTATAAAATCTGACAAAATTGTGGGCACTATTTGAATTTTTCCAAAAGCCCCAAGTACTTTCGAGGATTATTTGGACATTAAAAATATTATAAAATTTAAATGTCAAATTCAAATACTATGAATTAATTCAAAAATCCAGAATAGCCCCAAAAATATGAACCCATTTTTGGCGGAGGTTTAGCAGGGACCAAGATGGTGAACATTTATGAAGGGCATTTTGGGTTCATTGAGAATATTTTTATTTGAACCTAGTTGATTTGGTTTGGTGCTAGGGTTTGAGCAATCCCCATTTCAACTTTTAATAAATTTAGACATGATGCAACAACCAAGCTAGCACTAGTGCATTGCAAGGCTAGGGATGTGACAACTCACCCCACTAAACAAGAATCTAGCTGAGATTCAAGGCGTGAGTAAGAGGAAAAGGGAAGTCACAAAGCTATCACAATCTTCATGATCCATTTGCCCTTCTCGAAGATGTTGACTCATTCCATCATCTTGGTCTTGGCGTCTTTGCTTTGAGATCTTCATCCAACACGATGGTGACAAAAGAATACTCTATAGGAAGCGATCTCCTCGGAGATCGAGCACTCAAGATCAATTAGTGGAATGAGATGTTGAAACATCTCGAGTTGAGACCAAAACAAATCGAGAGGGATGGAGGAACAACGGCGGGTTTGATTTGGTGGGCAACAATTCACGCTTAGAAAGATGGTGGATGGTGTCACATGGCGAGAAATAATTGACACGATCCGTTGAGGCACTTTGGAAAAGGTGACTCGAAGAACTGCTCCCTTAAGTGGCAAAAAGAATTACTTTTGATCCATAGATCATTGACACTCCTCGTATGTAACATCCCAAAATTCTAAATTTTGGAATGTTATAAACAAATAGATAGATTTGATTGATTGTTTGATTGATTGGTGAAAGTGAGTGATTTGAAACTTTTGAAAGTTAGATGAGAGGAATAAAGGACTTTCCCAAACTTTCATTTTCTTTTATGATCTTGAGAATTCAAATTCTTTTCATCACAAAACCACGGAGAGAAGATGACATGACTTCTTCCATTTATTTAAATGACAAGGGTGTTGAAAATATTTGAATTTCATTTGGAAAATATTTCCAATTCTGAAACTTTATGCAACTCAATGATTTTCACAAGAAGATAAAATGACTTCTTCAAAACATATGAAATATGAGTTGGGAGTTTCAAAATTAAATTCAAAGTTCCTTTGAATTATTTTCAATTGGAGTTATTTGAGTTTTATTCAAATTATTTTCTCCAAAAATAAAATATATGGAATAGGGTAACATGATTCCCTACATCAGAAAATTGGAGAGAAATTAATTTGAGGTCATTTTGGTATTTTAAAAATGATTTTCTTGGATTTTTCTAGAGCAGGATCACTCTTTGCTTTATTTAAATTTGTGTGTATTTTATTTGAAGCTAGAATAATGTTCATGTTGTAGAAAATTCTTTTCTGAAAATTTTGATATATTATATGCCTATATAATATATTTATTTATTAGTTTTACTATTTTTCTTTAGTCTGAATTTTTTTTTAAAGGGCATGCGCCTTGGGCCAAAGGCCCAAGCCTAAAGCCACCGCCGACGAAGGCCAAGGCCATGCATGCCTTGCGCACCTAGGGAGCGAGGGCCCCAAGTTTCCTATTCTATTACAAATCCTAGTAGGATTTGATCCCGTTATTATTCGTTTTTATTCCTAGGATTCCTAATCCTAATCTATTTCTTGTCCCCTACCCCAAGCAAATCTCTCCCTCCACAATATAAATACCCAGCACCCCCTCCAACACATCAAATCAACTCTCCTCTCCTCTCCTCCATGGCAGCAGCAGTGCCCGCCGCCATAGCCTGCGCCGCCGCCCTCGCGCCGCCCCTCCAGCCCGCCGCCGCCACTTGCCGCCGCCGCCGCCCTCCGCCACCGCGAGCCCTCGCCTCTTGAGGTACTAGCCCTCGCCGCGTCCGTTTTCTAGATCGGTTTCCGTTCCGTTTTCTAGATCGGTTTTTCGTTTGGTTTCCTTTCGAAACCCTAGATCGATTTTCTCGCGGTTTTCTTTCGGTTTTGTTTACAGCGTTAAGCTCGATAGATTTTTCTTTTTATTTTTAATTTCCGTCATGGACCTATCCGTAGAGTCCCTAATCTTCAAGCGGCTATAACTTTTTACTCGTAAGTGGAATCCATGAAACCACGCCCACTTCTTCGTTATGATCTCCTCTATCCAGTAATACAACTCAAACATGTTTTGAAAGTTTTAAATTTTGAATTCAAACAGATTTGTATTTGAACTTCGTTTGATCATAACTTGAGTTTAGTAACTCCGATTTAGTTGATTCTTTTGCAAATCAAAGCTCTTGACCTAAACTTTCTGATAAGGCCAAATACACATAGTTTTGGTACTGTTAGAAATTGTTTTATGCTGCAAGAGTTATTAGATTTAGTTTTGACGTTTTCGAATTGTTTCTTGATCCTTCCGATCTTTTGGTGATTGCTTATGTGTGGTTACTATTGCTTGATTACGATAGATTGACGAGTGTGCGAGTAGATCTATCAAGGGTTTTGAGTCGAATCATCTTCATCAACTTTGCAGGCAAGTAACACTTGATCATATCTTTTCTACTACCCAGTTTTTATGCATTAGATCAATCCTCAAACACTTGCATGGTTAGGATCTAATTAAATTGTGGAATGGGAAGTAGATTGAGGTACTACCTATTACCTGTTTTACTTATGAACCTTTGGGAGTTACTTCTCGTTTGCTTATTATGCCATGCTATGCTACGTGAGCGTGGATTGGGTTTAAGTGAATATCCATGACAGATGTGAGATTGATAATTAATGGTTTATCTAAGGTGGCAACTTAAACACACATCTGGGTGGATTGAGGCACTGGCTATTCAGGACTTGCTGTCAAGGCACACAGGTGAACAAGATTTGCTGTATTTCTTGGACCGCCACCCAGGCCCAAAGGGATCATGAGATTATTCAAACTAGAAACTTCCGTGTGCAGCCACAAGCCATTATGGGCTCTGGCGTAGTTGACTAAGTTGTGCGAACTCTTACGGGTAGACTAGCAGATGTAGGGGATGTAGGTTGATGCGGTCTACCCACATGTAAGGTGCTAAGCGCTTCGAAAGACTATGTCTCGGTCATCCGTTTCTCAAACACCATGTAGTCGAGAAACCAAGCGGAGGCGTCGAGTCTTGTGGGGAAAAGTCATAAACCTCTGCGAGTGTACAAACTAATCATGATTAGCCGTGTCCCGGTTATGGACAATTTTGAGTATCTAGTACTGGATATCCGTTGATCTCATCACGTTACTTAATATAATTTGTTTGGGTTTAATGAGTACTTTTAATTGGGATTGAGAATCTGTCAACCATTCTCAATGTTTAACAACCACCATGATAGTTAAATAAATTTATTCCTTTGCGGTAGGGAAAAATTGGCTTTCATAAAACCTTATAACATAGAGCTTTCCACCAGCCATATATGCATGTAGTATAGGCTTATTCTTCATTACTCTCTATGTGTTACATTGCGGCATATTCCATGTCTTGACCCGTTTCGAGCTTCAACTTTTCATGTTGCAGAATTTTGAACTGACGAGTAAGTGATACGTTAGGGTTACGATTTCCTATACTCAACTTTGCCGTTGGTGTTGATGGAATCCACAACCTTGTTGCTTCCGCTATATATTTGGATCGAGGTAATAGTATTTCGTTACTTTATACATGTGATTTACCTCGTTATAAATCCTTGAGTATTGTGTGTGTGACATACCGATCCGAGGATGACACAAACCGAAGACTTGATCCATTGAAGTTCGGGCGCTAAAGATGGTATAGAGCACATGTTGGTATGGGGCGTGACCCTAAAACTGATAAGCCCATAGGAAAGATTTTCTCTACAACTTCATTTTCAAAAGATCTTTTACCTCTCTTCTCTTGAGCTTATTCAAATATTCCTTTTAGTGAGACCATACCCTTTTCCTTTTGACCACTCGAAGATTTGGTGATGAGACCACTCCAAGGAGACAAGTTATCGGACAACTAAGACCATTTGGAATGAAGATGATTTTACCGTGTACTGGAAACTCAGCGGTGAAGACTCGAAGACTAGGAGATTTGAAGGCTCCAAATAAATTCGGTTGTATGGCCTAGGAAGCGCTTATGGAACTTGGCAGACTATGGAAGTTATCAATAACCGAGATCAAGGTGTATCGGAGAAAATGGAACATGGAGCATTAGAATTCAAAGCTTTGTCGGAAAACCCTAAGGCAGAGATATCAACTATGGAATGATAGCTCATGAAAATGACAAAAGAAACCGCTATCCATGATGTTATCGCCGCCTATGCTATTGTCACCGTGCGGAGTTAAGCATGCGAGATGCATGGAAGGATTGGATGGTAGAAAGCTGATGGAGCATCTATCGCAAGCGTTGGAGTTTAACCTTAGTGGTGTATCACCGGGATCGAGTATTACATGAAGAAGTTTAAGGTGGATCTGCGAGAGCGGTATTTGATAAGGAAGCGGTTAGTGAAGAACTCGGGACCCGAGCTGAAAGTAGACAAGATGAAGGAGCAAAACATCGAGATCGGAGATTTGTGTGGCGGGACAGTGGATCATGGATCATGTCAAGGATGTTGAAACCGGTGGTTGGAGCGTAACTCGGAAATATTGAAGGGCGTCGCGAGAGACTTGCATCAACGAGATGATCGGCAAAAGAACTTGAGAAGGACAAGCATGATCGAGAAGGAGCCATCGGAGACATGATCAAGATTGGAAGAGTTTGATGACTTTGAAGATTTATTGACCGTTAGAAGACCAAACCCATTACTGGACCTACGTTAGATTCGCGATTGTGGCTGTCAATTGTTTGATGTTTTCAAGCCACAATAAAATCTGTCTTTTCAAAACCATTGTTTGATTGTGTGCATCCCTCTCGATTCTCTTATCCACCCCAAACCCATGGACCCATTAGAGGATGGATGGAGATGAGCTTATGATAGTGATCATGAGTTTGGATCAAGTCACTAGCGTACCTCGTGGGTGACAAGGGCGTACTACTTGAGTGATGCGCAATCCTGTCTTGAAGGTCATGTTGCTGAACAACAATGAACCTACGAGCTATGGAGAAGCAATGGTGGGCCCAAATTCCGACAAATGGTTAGAAGCCATGAAATCCGATAGGATCCATGTATCGAGAACAAAGCTTGAACTTTGGTGGACTTGCCGGATTGATCGGCAAGCCATTGAGATAAATGGATCTTTAAGAAGAAAACCAGGCGTGAGCGGTAATGTCACCGTCATGAAGCTCGACAATGGCGAAGAGTTTTCACAAGTTCAAGGAGTTGACTACGATGAGATTTTCTCATCGTGGCGATGCTTAAGTCGTCGAATCATGTTAGCATTAGCTGCATTTATGAAATCTTGCGGATGGATGTCAAAACATTGTTTCCTCGATGTTATTCTTGAGGAAAGGTTGTATGTGATACAACCAGAAGGTTTTATCAATCTGAAGGATGCTAACAAGTATGCAAAGCTCGACAATCCTTCTAAGGATGGAGTAAGCATCTCGGAGTTGGAATGCGCTTTGATGAGATGATCAAGATTTTGGTTTATATAAAGTTTATGAAAACTTGTATTTCAAAGAAGTGAGTGGGAGCACTATAAATTTCGATGAGTATATGTTGTTGACATATTGATGATCGAAATGATGTAGAATTCTAAGCATATAGGGTTGTTTGAAAGTGTTTTCAATGGAAAACCTGGATTAGGCTACTTGAACAATAAGCATCAAGATCTATAAGGATAGATCAAAATGCAATAATACTTTCAAATGAGCACATACCTTGACATGATCTTGAAGGTGTTCAAGATGGATCAGTCGAAGGAGTTCTTGCCGAGATGTAAGGTATGAAGTTAAGTTAAAGCTTCGACCACGGCGAAAAGAGAGAAAGGGCGAAGGTGTCCCTATGCTGAGACATAGGCTCTATAGTATGCTATCTTGTGTACCCAGGAAGTGTGCCTTGCCATGGTCGATCAAGGGGTACAAGAATGATCGAGAATGGATCATTGGACAGCGATCAAATTGTCCTTGGAGTAAATAAGGACATGTTTCTGGATTATGGAGGTAATAAAGAGTTGGTGGGATTACGTTGATGCAAGCTTTAACACCTATCGGTGACTCGAGTAGCAAACCCGGATCGTATAGTGGAGCAACCATTTGGAATAGATCCAAGTGGAGCGTGGAAGCAACATTTACAATATGACATAGAAATTGCAAAGTACACACGGATCTGAAAGGTTCGGACCGTTGACTAAAACCTCTCACAAGCAAAACATGATCAAACCTCATAACTCATTGAGTCTTAATCACATGATGATGTGAACTAGTTCTGAGACACTAGTAAACTCTTTGGATGTTGGTAACATGGCGATGTGACCTATTAGTGTTGATCACATGGCGATGTGAACTAGATTATTGACTCTAGTGCAAGTGGGAGACTGGAAATATGCCCTAGAGGCAATAATAAATTAGTTATTATTATATTTCCTTGCTCATGATGATGTTTATTATCCATGCTATAATTGTATTGATAGGAAACTAGGATACATGTGTGGGTACATAGAAAAACCATGTCCTAGTAAGCCTCTAGTTGACTAGCCGTTGATCAATAGATGGTTCGGTTTCACGACCATGGACATTGGATGTAGTTGATAGCGGGATCACATCATTAGCGAGAATGATGTGATGGACAAGACAATCTAAGCCTAGCAGATCGTGTTAGTATGCTAAAGCTTTTCTAATGTCAAGTATCATTTCCTTAGACCATGAGATTGTGCAACTCCGGATCCGAGGAATGCTTTGGGTGTACCAAGCGTCTAGCATGGCTGGGTGGCTATAAAGGTGCATTCTGGTATCTCGAAAGTGTCTACATTGGGTTGTACGAATCGAGGCTGGATTTGTCACTCCGGTTGGCGGAGAGGTATCTCTGGCCCTTTCGGTAGGACATCAACATAATGTGCACAATGTGACCAAGGGTTGGTCATGGGATGATGTGTTCTGGAGCGAGTAAAGAGACTTGCGGAAGCGAGATTGAACAAGGTATCGGTATGCAAGCGATCGAATCTCGGGCAAGTACAATACCGCTAGACAAAGGGAATTGTATCACGGGATCGATTGAGTCCTTCGTGGTTCATCCGATGAGATCATCGTGGAACATGTAGAACCAACATGGGTATCGAGATCCGCTGTTGGTTATTGGGAAAACGTCTCGGTCATGTCTACATGTCTCCCGAACCCGTAGGTCTACACATAAGGTTCGATGGCGCTAGGGTTATAAAGGAAGTTTGTATGTGGTTACGAATGTTGTTGAGTCGGATGAGATCCGGACGTCACGAGGAGTTCGAATGAATGGGAGGTAAAATTTATATATGGAAAGTTGTTGTTGGGTTAGAAAAAGTTCGGGTTTTGATGTGTTATCTGAGGAAGCTTCGGAGGTTCGGAGGATTCGGAGAAGTCGGTCGGATGTTCCACCACGTCAATACAGTAGCATGGGCTGTGGGGCGCCCTGTATAATGGGCCGGGGCACCGGCCCCAAGGCCCATGCATGAAAGGAAGAAAACCCTAAAGGGGAGGCCTCCACTTGACTTGGGAGGCACTCCTCCCTAACCGCCCCTAGATGGGATCTAGGGCTGGCCGCACCCAGGGGTGGGAAACCCTAAAGAGCAGCCCCCTTTCTATATATACTTGAGGTTTGGGCTGCCCAACACATGAGTTTTCTCCCTCTATTTGGTGCAGCCACTGCCTCCTCTTCCTCCTCTCCCGTGGTGCTTGGCGAAGCCTGCTGGATGCCACGCTCCTCCACCACTGCCTTGGTTGTGCTGCTGCTGGATGGAGTCTTCCTCAACCTCTCCCTCTCTCCTTGCTGGATTAAGGCGTGGGAGGCGTCCGGAGGCTGTGCGTGTGTGTTGAGCAGAGGTGTGGTCCGTTCGGCACTAGGATCTCGGTGATTTGGATCTGACAGTATGACTCCTTCAACCCGTTCTCTTGAGCGCTTCCGCTTAGCGATCTACAAGGGTATGTAGATGCACTCTCCTTCCCTCGTTGCTGGTTTCTCCATAGATAGATCTTGGTGACCGTAGGAACATTTGAATTTCTCGTTCCCCAAGAAGTGGATGTGGTCTATATATCTATTCAGCTGCCATGAATGGCGATGAAAGCGTGTATGGAGTTTCTCCGGTTCTCGTCTGAAGGATGAACCATGGCTCTCTGAGGAGTCAGCATTGAAGGCTGGCGAGAGGACACCGGTGATTCTTTTGGAGTCGAAGGTGTTGCCTACAACAAAGGCCTATCCGCCTTGGGACTTCTTTATGTTACCAAAGTCTGATGATGAATTTGACTAGGTTGCTCTCGAGAAGTCCTTAAAATCACGGAACTCAAGCATCGGCATGGCATATGTGGTAGAACAAGCATAAGTCATGCCGCAAACACGGATCGGCGAGACTTCTTCCTCTCTTAAGTCCTTTAGATCCTTGTCTCGTCCAGGCGTGGTGTACCCAACATCTAGCTTGACCCACTCATCATCGAGTCTTGAACATGCATCGAGCGATAAAGGCATCCTTTCACCGTCGCGGAAGCAGGTGTAGATAGCGTCAAACTCATCGCCGGTGATGATTCGACCTTGTACTCACCGCCCGATCGGGGAGATTTGGGGCGCCATGGATTTGGGAGGAGGGTTAGGATTAGTGGAACTGCCGCAATGTGAATGGGCGGAGACGACTAAGGCGAACCGCCGTAGTATTAAAGGCGTGCGAGGATGGTAGGAGCAAACTGCCAGCGTCTGAAACGGCGGAGGTAGTGGCTTTCCATTCTCCCATGATCGGGCTTCGAGAGCCTTGGATCTGAAATCGAGCGGTTGCATGGCATGATTCTAGACCTATGGGTGAATATCCTATCCTTGAGGTTATTACGCAAATTTTCAGCAACTTAGCATCGCATTGTTTGATCTCGAATCAGGGCTGCCGACAGCTAACTTCGTATCATGGTCGCGCCTCCGACCGTCAGCGTCTTTCGCGCGGTCGCGCTCTTGGAGATTTAACATAGTGCGTTAGGCTGTCGATGTTGGCATGTCATACATAGTCATCACTTAGTCACTCATACTACAACAAGGTTGGCTATAAGTGTATTTTTACTCCTCTCTATCTATTTCTTGTACTCCTCAAGTCCCATAATGTAAGAGCGTTTACGACACTAGTGTAGTGCCGTCAGTTTACGGAAGAGTGAAAATGCATTGATCGGGGTGTTGTTTATTTTGACAAAGGATCGGTCATCTCATGTGTATGAGTGTCGATAAGTTTCTTGGATATTATTTCATCTTTAGAGCTCGAAACATCCGGGTGAAATAGATAAAAAGTATCGTTTGCAAACAAAAGCGTTCAAGCTGTTCAACACATCCAAACTTGTGAAGAAATAACTCTTATCGTGCTTTGCGAAATGGTTCATCATAAGTCTTTCACGATGCGTAATAAAATTCATACATGGAAGATTCTGGACTAAACCATAAATGGATACTTTTATTCATCGCGATACTCCAATAGAGCAAGATCATGCATGGAAGTCTCCACATGCTTAGGACGGATTACATTGAGTGAAGACTAATGATCAACATTTAACTTAGTAATGCATATGTCGAGTGAACCTCCTTGGAGTCCCCATGCACATTGTTGGGGTCAAATAATACCATCGTCTTCCATGTCCACATCGGCGGGAAGGTCGAGCTCGGCGAGTCAAGTCGACGACATAGCGATTATCGCCGCATGGACCTCAGAGGTAGTAATAGTGAGCATGCACCCGTACATCGGCCTCGATGTAAGTGTCGGCGTGTACGTCCTGACGCCTGTCTGAGATGTGGCGGCTGCTGAACCTCGCCCGGTGGCCACGATCAAGGAAAAGCTGCCGTCGTCCTCCCGAGACTAGCGGCGGCGTGATCCTCCGGCGACTCCGGCACGGTGAGCAGGTGCGTCTCGTGCTGATGTTCTTCGCCAAGGGCGATGGTGATCGCCGCCGCGCTGCGTCGGGTGATGCGATGTCGCGGCGAGCCCAACGACATCGAGGAACTCATAGCGATGAAGAACTCCTGGAGGCATCGACCGGGCCGTCCATGAAGCAGGAGTGGCTTGAGGGCGTTCGCCCGATTGAATATATGGTTACTGATTTACTACAAAATAAATCATACAGCTATAACAAGATTAAACTAATCATGCGGACTAGCATAGTAGATGAAACGATCGAGTCTAGGACCGAGTAAAACATGAATTCTACGATTTGAGCAGGAAGGCGAAACATAGATTACATGAGGCGACACCATTGGCGTTGAGTTATCGCCCATGTCGTTGAGGAAGAGGTTGCGTCGGGAAAGAAGATCATCGGTGATCATTGAGTCTGCTAGCGATCGCGAGTCGCTCCCAAATGTCAGCAGCTTCGCCGAATGGGCCTTGAGGAGAATGGTATGAGGGGCGTTCGCGGCGCGAATGGAAGGACTAGCCCACAGCGATGAATGGTGCTCCTCCTAGTCTCTATTCTTATCTCTATCTCTACTACTCTTCTTTGTTTTTATAATATACTAGTTGTAGTTGTCCGTCGAATAGTACTCGCCGTCCTTTGCCTTGGGCTGAACAAGCCTCCTGCCTCCACTAAACCCGCATGCAAACCAGAAACCTACTCCGGCCAGCGGAGAAATTTGCCGTTGCAGCGGGAGGTGTCTGCAAATTTTCAGCAACTTGGCATCGACCGTTTGATCTGAGATCCAAGGGCTGCGGCACCCCATATCATGGTGCACCTACCACGGCCATCTAAATGCATACTTGCAGTGGCATATGGAGATTTAACATGGTGCGTTAGGCTGTCGATGTTGGCATGTCATACATAGTCATCCTTAGTCACTCATACTACAACAAGGTTAGCTATAAGGTTGGCTATAAGTGTATATTTATTTACTCCTCTCTATCTATTTCTTCGTACTCCTCGTCCCATAATATAAGAGCGTTTTGACACTAGTGTAATGCCAAAAAGCGTTCTTATATATAGGACATAAAATACTAGTATTATTGCATTTGCCAAGGTGACCTCTTCCAATGAAATGGTGTTGCTAAGTTTGCTTCATTTAATTAGCTATAGACTCAAAATTGTCTTTTCACCTAGGTACCACGCACTTAGCACCGTTTCTTCCTTGGGTCACCAAACTAGTCTCTCTCTTCTTGATTAACTTGCCACATCGGACTTTATGCCTATGTGGCAAGCTTAAACTTTAGGAACAAGTAAGTACAATAGTCGCTTTACATGGCATTTTGCATATGTGAGAAGAGAGGCAAGGAAAAAGTGGAGAAGTGGGCTCTCATGCAAGAGCCGACCTCTACTATGGTGGAGCATTGGGAGAAACATGTATGGAGGTGGTCGAGTCGGAGACTCACGCCGGTCGTATTATGCATGATTAAAATGATGTGCAGTCAAATCCACGGGGCCCCACACATCCCGTGACTTTCATTTGTCAAATCACACAACCCTCGTTTGCGGACCTACTCCCTCGTCTTCTCGTCTCTATCTCGAACCGACTAGGCGGGACTGCCGCCTACAGCCTTGAGGAAAAAGCCCGCCCTCGACTTTTAAATAGTATACTGATATACTAATTTTGTATCCATGGATTGCGCCCGTATGCATGGAGCAAAGTGTCTAGAAAAGCAGTACACATGTGGGGGTATCTGACATGCCCTTGGCGTTCGCGTCGCACCCAGACGGTCGATCGGTGCAGCACGCTGCTCTCTCGAGATGGAGCGCGTGTCATATGCGTTCGCACACACATGTGGGAAGGCAATGAGAACCGACCAACACACTCCCGGCCCATAAGTCGGGTGACTTAATAGAGAGAGGCGATAGTACTCCCTCCTTCCGGTTTATAGGGCTCAATTCAAAATCTCACCAACCAAGGTAGATGGTGAGTGGTGGAATCTTTTTTAATTTGCAAAGCACCCAATTAATGCTCTTGTGTTCCTCAAATTTATGTTTACCAATATTAATACAATGCATGGATGCATAGAGTACATCGTTGGTCAATTTTCTCTTAATACTTGCATGCAATTATTTAATGCACCTTGGAATCTGAACTTGTGATGGGGAACAACAAATTGAGCCTTATAAATGGAAAACTAAGATTTTGAGATAAGCCCTATAATGGGAAAGGAGAGAATACTAGAAGTGTTGTAGTACTACGTTGGTGCTGGGCGATCCACCAAGAACCGAGGATCGGTTCGTCCATGCATGTGACCGACTCAACAGACCGCTGGATTGGCTATCGTCTACATATCGTGCAGGCTGTGTTGTACATGGTTGTAGTTGTGGTGAAATCTAAAAAAGGTTTCTTGTCATCTCGCAAAATTAGGTGTCATGTGCTTGGATCACTGCGAGGTTAAACAGCGACAAGCTGAGTTGGGCTAGTCATTGGGGGCACATGCCGACAGTGACTACTCGGCTGCCATCTAGGTCAAGCGGCTATGTTAATTAGGACATCTGTCAGCGGACCCCTTTTCTCAGTTTATCTTTAATTTGAGCTTTGTTCCTCGTCTAGTTTGTCCGTCGGGATTCATGTTGTCTCCTTTGGGCGGTGAGGTTATGATTTCTTGTCATGTGGCATTTTTAGTGTTATATGTTATAATGGCGGATCAAAATGGCGACTCTGCGCGCGAACCTCGTGATCGATGCGAGGTGGCTTGACTCAGTAGACAAAGAAAACTAGTACTACTCCACTATATAGGCGAGGAGCCTCCGCACTTGCTAGTGTTGCTCTCTTCACACTATCTCGGCCTCTCAGATCTAAACACGGCAGTGGCCTCTCTCTCTCTCTCTCTCTCTCTCTCTCTCTCTCTCTCTCTCTCTCTCTCTCTCTCTCTCTCTGCTCACCTCAGTCCGAGATCCGGTAGGATCCTCTCGGGGAAGGTGAGAGGTGCAAGTTCAGCAGTCGTCCTCGGCGGCGGCTCTTACCCTTTGGGCGCGTCCCGATCAGCTGCCTTCCGTTCTCTCCCAAGCACATTTGCGAGGGAGGGCTCCGACCTTCTTCCTCATTTGTTGTGTGGGCGAGATCCGGCCTCCCGCCCACCTAGCGACATCCAGGCGACCATCGGTATAACTTCCTTGAAACAGCCTTGCTCTACTTCCGAGCTCGGCGTCGCTGCATTTGTATCTTTTACTATTTCGGGCCCCTCGTGAATAGGATCGATGGCTGTTCAAAACCACCTTTTTTACGTTTAAGAGGTAAAACTAGTTCATGCACTCGAATCTAGTACTACTTGGTTGAAACAAGGAAGAAAGGGGGTGGGGTGGGGGAGGATTGTTACCTGAATCTAGGACTTGGTGAAGAGGAAATAATGAGGCGAATAATAGCGAGAGGCTATCAAGCTGGTCTCTAGGTCTAATAGGGAAATAAAGGGAAGCAGTACAAACTCAATATAAACCCGATCTATTGGTTGAAAAAGGAAAGAAAGTGGGGAATGGGGACAAGTCAGCAGAGTAAGGACAACACTAGATTTGCTAGCCTCACCACGATATAAGGTGGCTATACCAAACAAAAATGGGACCAACCCGGATATCATGTTACGATGTTTGTTGCCGAGCCACTCTTATGTAATGCCCTTTGGTAAAATGTGATCGCCTTTGTTAAAAATAAGACACGTTAAACCAATGTTGTTTTCAATGTAATGCCTCCAAATGAATCAATGGCACTTCATTACCTGCTAAAATTTCCCATTAAGATAAGTTGGTTCTTTTGTTAGAAATGCAAGTCTGGTCGCCTACTCTCCAGTGCCCAAAGTAATGTGTATTTAAGTTGTCATAGTTAATCCTAATGCCCACACTAATATCTAGCAATGCCTTTGCTTTAGAAATGCCTCTTGTCCTTGTAGGATTGCCATTCGGATAAGGAACATGCTTCTTTTCATTTGATGCATGTTTCATCACTTATTAGTCACCCTCCTTTCCACCTTTTTTGTGCAAGCAGAGATATAAATTTCACGCTCGATCTTAGTTGAACTGCACAAATGATATCAAATTATAGTTGAGCATTCGGGGAGCTTCACAACCAACCTTGATGTTGCTCAATTTTATTGCAACTAATGAAGAAGAAGCTCTGTGGTTTCATTTTCGATGGAAATGGAACGGGTGGAAACCCTTTTCTTAAAAAAATGAAGAAGAAGCTGCTAGCTCACGGGACATTGCTTCATTTTGGGTGAACTGCACCAAAAGGTCCATGAATTGAATCATCCATGTTGGTGGTTGAAAGAGCCAGACTTGACATCGATCTAAGCACCCGGCCTCCATCCTTGCGGCATACGGTACCTTGTTTGCCACCTTTCGACCCTAGTGTCCTTGATAAAATGAAGTAATAATACAGTTAAAATAAATGAGTGTCATCTCTATCATTTCATTTCAATGTAGATAAAGAAAGTGCTTCTCTTTGTTAAAGTATGTTTCATCAACTAGTCCCATTGTTAATGTTTAGCGTTTACATAAGCGGGGTGCTTAATTTTAGTTGATATGTACAAAATAGAGATTTGAATGTCTCAAAGGCGCCTCCTTGTACTACCGCTGTACACGATGTTCATCACTAGCGGAAGGTGTATCTGGAGACTTGGGATGATGTCGATATGAGGTGTCTGTATGAGGCGTCCAGGGGCCCATCTACGCCCTCATGACATGGCATACTATGATACTATCGCAATATTTTCTTCTATTTATTTTGTGTGTTTCATCAACTAGTGCCACTATAATGTAATCACGCTTTTTCATTATCTATGCAAATAGGGTTATTCATTGCATTTTGGTGGTGCACAAATATGCGTATGGAACCGGCATATATGCAGAGTCAGGTGTGCCAAGTAAAATTACCGACACCAACCATGCTGCATGCGCATTGGCATCCACCACCACCCGATGGGATGTGTGGCGCTCTCGTGGACGGATCTTTCTTGGCACAAATCCTCTAACCAAATACTAGTAGCTTATATTGGCAGTTTTCTAGGTACTCTTTTTTACGAAAGAAGCACCAATCTATTTTTCTTTGTTTGTACACTTTGTGTCACAACTTTGACCCAAAGGTCGAGAGCTATTTTAGGGTGATTGGCGTAGTACTCGGAGACTGATTGTAAGCATGATTTTCATTAGCTGTCACGATTGTAAGCATGAGCAGGTGGAAGATTAGGTTAGTCTGGCTTACTAAACTTACCCGCCCTTGTTGAAGCGAGTGAGCATTGAGAACCGTGGAGAGCGGCGGGGAAGCAGCGTCGCGCCATCCGTCCTCCTCTTGCGGTGGGAGAGCGAATACTCCTGTGGCTCGGCTGCCTCTGCACCCTCTGAGCGGCACATCATACTCGATCGATTCGTTATCCTCTGGGTGCTCGACCTTGACTGTCGCCCCACTCACGTCCGGCTGTCGCCTCGGCGAATCTATGCTGCTCCATCCCCGAAGGAGATACTCGATGAACTCGGAGGGCTGGCGTGGCCCGCCGCGAGTACATGTACATCATCGCCGTCTCGCTCTTTGCATACATTGCCACATGGCTCACCGTCCTCGAAATCTCCGCTCATTGTCAAACCAACTAAGGATCTCCTTCAACAGCTAACTTTGCACAGTGCATGGCCATCTGACCTTTGATTGCTTGCATCCTCTCCATGGATGTCCTTACGAGTGGTCGGTGCTAGCTTTGGAAGATGGGAGGAGAGGCGGTGGTCTTACAATAGAGAAGAGGGGGAGGCGAGGCGATGGTTTTGGAATGGAGATGATGGAGAGGAGAGGAGGTGGTTTTGCAATGGAGAAGATCGGAGGAGGCGAGATGGTGGTTTTGGAATGGAGATGATGGAGAGAGAGGAGGTGGTTTTGCAATGGAGAGATCGAGGAGAGAGGCGAGGCGGTGGTTTTGGAATGGAGATGATGGAGAGGAGAGGAGGTGGTTTTGCAATGGAGAAGAGGAGAGGAGGCGTCGCGGCAGCGATTTAGGATTAGGCGAGAGGGGCCGTGTGGCTGGATCAAAATCAAAATCAATTTACCCTTCAATTAAAGCGACCCACATTAACTAGTCTCCCTTTTATTACGGGTCATAATTGACCATGATTTTCACATAAAATATATGTTATATGTTGCAAAATAATATAATTTGAAAGTACATTCAGATACAAACCAAGCGATACAATTTTTGGTGACATGCATTCACATTTTGCTTGTCAAATACAGTCGTGGTCAAACTTTGACCCAAAATCATAAAACAACAAAAAATACTTCCAAGACCAGCGCCGCTCTTCGCTCTTCTCCTCTTAAACCACCTTCTAAATCTCCCTCTCCTCGTCCATTTCAAAACCACCGCCCTCCTCTCTGTTCGGTCCAAAACCAGCGTCGCTCCTCTCCGTTCTAATCCAAAACCAAGCTGCTCCTCTCCTCTTCCATTCAAAAACCACCTTGGCGAGTGAAGGTCTTGTGGAGAAATGGATCGATGGAGAGTACAACCGATATGAGGATGGGGGCGACCACTGTGAAGCTAGCTAGGATGTTGGAATCTGGTCTTGGTTTGACAACAAGGACCAACTATCGGCGACATCCATGGCCAAATATCTGCAATAAAGGCGGCGGCGATACTCCGGAGAAATCGGCCGAGTACATAGAGCTGCTCCCTGGGCCATGGAGCAAACAGATTCACGATTCGATCGTGAGGAAGCGGTGGTGGGAGTATCGATCCAGATGGAGCATCCACGAAGATTGAAGGATCGAGCATCACGAGTGCCGTTTGTGAGGTGTCTGCGGGAAGCGGCGGTGGAGTCCGTCGACCGAACCCAGCTGCAAGAGGAGAAAGCAGTTGGCCCAGCAGGCGCTTCCCGCCATCGTCTCCCTCGCTGTTCAAATCGTCTCCAGGCGGCTGTTTACCGCCGAGGAATAGGAGGGCTGCCCCCCAGCCCAATAGTCGGGCAGGTTGTGAATTGTCGGGAGGAGCTTAGGTTTGTCGGCATTTGCAGGTTGTGCATTGTGTTTTGTGTTGTGTATTTTGAGAGTACTTTCAGATATGAATGTCTTTTGAATTTCATATTTGCATATTGAGCATATGAAGTATTTTATGAATTCTAGAGATCTATTTTTAGCACTTAAAAAATGTAGTTTCATAGGAGTATAAAAGTGCAAACAATGTGATTCTCGGAGAAAAGCGCAAGATTCAGTTCGAGATAAGAAACTACAAGTTGAGTTCGGATAAACTGCAACTTTCGAATGAGCATTTATATTAACGGGCCTTTTCAAACAGGATAAACATCATGTTGGAAGTTTTATTCATGGTGAAAATGGAACTACCAGCCATTAACATCATGCTGATCAACATTCATGCATAGCACATCTTCATATGATGCTGCAGTCAAAATGCCCACACAATGTCGAGTGTGCGAAACACGAGAGAAAGCGAGGGAAGAAATTTTGGCAAATGTTGGGCGTGGTTTTGGGCTGCCCGTGTAGGCTTTCATTTTTAACATCGCAACACGACCTCGGATGGGAGGTCCATAGGCCTGTTTGTATTTTCTTAGGGCCGTCATGTATCGACCAACCTATGGACCTTCCATCGAGGTTTTATTTTTGGCAGCCCAATTTATGTATTTTTTGAAAAAACACAGAGGTCTGTTCTATTTTCTATATATAAGAATAGAGCATGAGTCAACTTATGTTTCCTTCTAACTATATTATATATATTAAATTATTTTATATGTTATTATATATTATTTTATTGTCATAATATATTTAACAGATACTTATATGTAAGAAAACAATATCCCACATCTTATTAACTTATAAAATAATTTCTTAACAAATAAAATCCTGGATTGTTTTGTACGAAAATCCTAGTGATTGTGTACAAAAGCTTGGTAAGATTTGGGCGAATGTAATAATATCACTTATTATTTAAATATATTTATAACAAAATGCTCAGCCCTTTTTATTTTTTGATAACATTGCTGGCCCAACCCAACATTATAATTAGAATCAGCCAGCAAAATCATGTATTCGAGAAAGTGCAAATGGCCTGTAATTTTTAGGAAATAAAATAAATGGGCGCATGGGCCTACATTATTTGTTCACCCAGCCGCTAATGGCTGTAATTCAAAAAAGATCAAATTGACTGTAAATTCTACGGCATAAAAAAAAGTGTAAATTCTAAAAAAATGGGTTGAATCGTGCCACATTTTTGGAGGCTGAAATGTGGGCCAATAGGTGAAAGCCAGCATAAAGTCGTTGTCAATTTAGTCAACAAATGATTACGACATGTTAGCCGTTGGATTTACATCCAATAACATCCATCTTCAATCTCGTCTTCTTCCTCTCGGCGCCCGGGACCCCTCCGCCTCCTGCTGCTAGCAGCTACACTTGCTTGCGCCGCTATGAAGCCTTCTCCATCGTTGGCCAGGCCATCCTCCACCCTCCACACCTGTTTCTTCTCCACTTAGAACCACACCTTTTAGAGACGATTAACCCTCGTACACCTCTCATCTCGACTCTACTCGCGTCTTCCATCTCGGCTCGTTGCTGTCCAGGGCCTCTGTCGTCCACCACCTTGGATCGCTCGGCGGCACATAGTCAACATAGTCGACAAACGACACCATCGGAGTAGGCTGCGTGGAGAGGCGACAGCTGAGTCCTGGCACCACAAAATGCCTCCTTATTACAGCGCAAAATAATGATTCATCCACGACATGGGACCCACGGAAGGCCCTATGTATTGCCAAAGCGTGCCCCTAGCGACATGGGGACCCACCAGCTATCTTGGCGCGAAGTGCCTCCTTATTCGCACAAAAATGAATACTCCCCCTGCTGGAACCCAGCATAGTGGGAGAGCTGACTTGTGGGCCTACCAAGTTGGCGGGGCGGAGGGCTTTGTCAACTTAGTCAATATGAGCGATTCTCTCTCTGTTACCATACAATGTTCATCCATGGTAGTAGGTTCTTCAACCTCTGGTCTTCTTGCTCCATGCCCAAACCAGCGCCCGTCGTGCAGCGTGCTCCGCCTCCGTGGCGGCTGTGATGCGCTGAGGCCTCACGCCCCCTACTACTCCCATTGCTGGCCGGGCCATCCCTCTACTCACACACCCCTGTTATTTAGGCGGACGGCAACCTCACACAGCCGAACAGTGAACCCTCGTACTCCTCTTGCGCGGGCATCCTTCTGCTCGTCTTCCCGACTCGAGTCATCCCTTCCTAGGCCTGCCGTCGTCCACGCCGTGGTGCTCTCGGTCTGGCGTGGTCAGCGTGGTCAAGAGCGACTTCCATCGAGCGTGGTTATGCGTGGAGAGGCGACAGTTGGGTCCTGACGCAACAGGAGGTGCCTCCTTATGCAAAATAATGATTCCTCCACCTACAGCGGGGACCCAGGAGGGCCACCGTATTCGCGAAAAAAGTTTTCCCCGACCAGGACCCACCGGCTACATCTTCGCCGAGGAAGTGCGTCAAGACAAAAAGATTAGCCCCACATTGCTGGGACCCACCAGCTACATCTTCGCCACAAGGAGTAATGTCGAAAAAAAAATGATTCGCCCCCACGGCTGGGGGACCTGGCTACATCTTATATAAAGGAAGTGCGTCGGGCAAAAAAATTACGATTAGCCCCTCATTGCGGGACCCACCTACATTTCGCACACAAGGAAGTGCGACGGTTGGGACCCACCTGGTCGACGTCGTGGCGTTGTCATTCTGGTGCGAGTGTATGCGTACATATTGAGTGGTTGTAGAGGGGCGCGTAAGTAGTAGAAGCGCGCGTAGCATGTACGTGCGTCGGCGGTGGGGTGCAAGAAAATCTGACCCGCGTGCGTACATGGGCGGGTCTCGACGCCTACTCGCGCGCTCACGTCTGCGAGGCTGTGTGTATGGCTGGGTCGGAGCGGAGAAACGACGCCGTATATCGTGTTCATGGGGAAACGCAGAATGCATCGTGTTCATGGGAGAGCAGCGAATGCGTCGTGTTCATCGGGAGAACAGCAGGCGTGAGAGCCAGCGGCAGGGCGGAGCAGGCGATGGAAGCGAGCTGGCGTACCCGAAACGGAGAAGCGGCTTTGTGTTCGGCCGGCCCGTTAAAGCAGGGTCTGTTGATCGGGAGAATGCAGCGTCTGTAAGCGGAGAAAAGGACCTCCTCACGGTCGAAGCAGGGGTCGATTGATCGGGAGGGTGGCGTACCTAAAAGCGGGCCGAAAGCGGACCTCCTACGGTCAAAGCAGGGGTCTGTTGATCGGGAGGGTGTGGCGTATAAAAGCGGAGAAAGCGGACCTCCTCACGGTTGAAGCAGGGGTCTGTTCGCCGGGAGGGTGGCGTGCACATAAGCAGGACTCCACGAGATCTTTGTTCATCTCCACCGTCGACCTCCTCCGGCCTCCACGGGCTCTGTCGACCTCCTCCAGCCTCCACGGGCTCTGTTCATCTAGCCTCCTGCGTTACTCCCGACTACTATTCAACCACCCCTCCGGGCACCCCTCCAAATCTCTTTCATCCACCCTCCACACCACGGGGTCTGTTCAACCACCCCTCCACGGCCACCCATCCCGTCTACTGTTCATCCAGCCCTCCGCCACGAGTCTGTTCATCGGAGAACGCGCCGCTCACTGTTCATCAAACCCCCCGCGCGCTCCTTGTTCATCGAGCGGCATCGAAACCCGATTAGCAGCGATAGCGAAGAATCGCTCGATCGGGTTCGATTAACACCATCGATCGATCGCTCGGGTTCGATAGCGTAGCACTGTCTGTCAGCTCGGGTTCGATTAGAGCCCAACGCCTCACTTTCGGGTTGATTAGACCAGCGCCTCGCACACCGCAGCAGCGTCACGTGTCGAGAAAGCAGCGCATCGCTTCCCCGACCTCCACAATGTAAACGCTCCCGAAATTTTCCTCCCCTCGCTTCTACCACGGTTTTTCGTCATGGGCAGCCCAAGAATGTCATGCAGCTGCGTCTCCGGCTCGCCGGAATGAAAAGCCCATTTTGTCATAAGTAGGAGCCCACCATCTATGATGTTACGGGTTTCTGTCACAATTATCATAGAAGTGTCATATGTATGCGGAAAAAAATTTCTTTGACCCAAAATGTCACGGATGTGTCTTTTTTGTAGTGATAATATATGTTGGCAGCAGAGCCACCGACTTGATCAAAGTCTCCCTGCCGGTTGAGCTAAATGCCCATCCCCCATTGAATTAATCTCTTTGTGGGGCTGGTTTGCAAGCTTTGGAATCGCCCTTGACATGCGGACCCTCAGGTTGGCAGACCTAGATATCTCTCCTCAAAAAATCTTGGTAACTGAAAAGTCAACCTTAAAATTGAAGTAGAAGCTTATGATAGTGATCATGAGTTTGGATCAAGTCACTAGCGTACCTCGTGGGTGACAAGGGCGTACTACTTGAGTGATGCGCAATCCTGTCTTGAAGGTCATGTTGCTGAACAACAATGAACCTACGAGCTATGGAGAAGCAATGGTGGGCCCAAATTCCGACAAATGGTTAGAAGCCATGAAATCCGATAGGATCCATGTATCGAGAACAAAGCTTGAACTTTGGTGGACTTGCCGGATTGATCGGCAAGCCATTGAGATAAATGGATCTTTAAGAAGAAAACCAGGCGTGAGCGGTAATGTCACCGTCATGAAGCTCGACAATGGCGAAGAGTTTTCACAAGTTCAAGGAGTTGACTACGATGAGATTTTCTCATCGTGGCGATGCTTAAGTCGTCGAATCATGTTAGCATTAGCTGCATTTATGAAATCTTGCGGATGGATGTCAAAACATTGTTTCCTCGATGTTATTCTTGAGGAAAGGTTGTATGTGATACAACCAGAAGGTTTTATCAATCTGAAGGATGCTAACAAGTATGCAAAGCTCGACAATCCTTCTAAGGATGGAGTAAGCATCTCGGAGTTGGAATGCGCTTTGATGAGATGATCAAGATTTTGGTTTATATAAAGTTTATGAAAACTTGTATTTCAAAGAAGTGAGTGGGAGCACTATAAATTTCGATGAGTATATGTTGTTGACATATTGATGATCGAAATGATGTAGAATTCTAAGCATATAGGGTTGTTTGAAAGTGTTTTCAATGGAAAACCTGGATTAGGCTACTTGAACAATAAGCATCAAGATCTATAAGGATAGATCAAAATGCAATAATACTTTCAAATGAGCACATACCTTGACATGATCTTGAAGGTGTTCAAGATGGATCAGTCGAAGGAGTTCTTGCCGAGATGTAAGGTATGAAGTTAAGTTAAAGCTTCGACCACGGCGAAAAGAGAGAAAGGGCGAAGGTGTCCCTATGCTGAGACATAGGCTCTATAGTATGCTATCTTGTGTACCCAGGAAGTGTGCCTTGCCATGGTCGATCAAGGGGTACAAGAATGATCGAGAATGGATCATTGGACAGCGATCAAATTGTCCTTGGAGTAAATAAGGACATGTTTCTGGATTATGGAGGTAATAAAGAGTTGGTGGGATTACGTTGATGCAAGCTTTAACACCTATCGGTGACTCGAGTAGCAAACCCGGATCGTATAGTGGAGCAACCATTTGGAATAGATCCAAGTGGAGCGTGGAAGCAACATTTACAATATGACATAGAAATTGCAAAGTACACACGGATCTGAAAGGTTCGGACCGTTGACTAAAACCTCTCACAAGCAAAACATGATCAAACCTCATAACTCATTGAGTCTTAATCACATGATGATGTGAACTAGTTCTGAGACACTAGTAAACTCTTTGGATGTTGGTAACATGGCGATGTGACCTATTAGTGTTGATCACATGGCGATGTGAACTAGATTATTGACTCTAGTGCAAGTGGGAGACTGGAAATATGCCCTAGAGGCAATAATAAATTAGTTATTATTATATTTCCTTGCTCATGATGATGTTTATTATCCATGCTATAATTGTATTGATAGGAAACTAGGATACATGTGTGGGTACATAGAAAAACCATGTCCTAGTAAGCCTCTAGTTGACTAGCCGTTGATCAATAGATGGTTCGGTTTCACGACCATGGACATTGGATGTAGTTGATAGCGGGATCACATCATTAGCGAGAATGATGTGATGGACAAGACAATCTAAGCCTAGCAGATCGTGTTAGTATGCTAAAGCTTTTCTAATGTCAAGTATCATTTCCTTAGACCATGAGATTGTGCAACTCCGGATCCGAGGAATGCTTTGGGTGTACCAAGCGTCTAGCATGGCTGGGTGGCTATAAAGGTGCATTCTGGTATCTCGAAAGTGTCTACATTGGGTTGTACGAATCGAGGCTGGATTTGTCACTCCGGTTGGCGGAGAGGTATCTCTGGCCCTTTCGGTAGGACATCAACATAATGTGCACAATGTGACCAAGGGTTGGTCATGGGATGATGTGTTCTGGAGCGAGTAAAGAGACTTGCGGAAGCGAGATTGAACAAGGTATCGGTATGCAAGCGATCGAATCTCGGGCAAGTACAATACCGCTAGACAAAGGGAATTGTATCACGGGATCGATTGAGTCCTTCGTGGTTCATCCGATGAGATCATCGTGGAACATGTAGAACCAACATGGGTATCGAGATCCGCTGTTGGTTATTGGGAAAACGTCTCGGTCATGTCTACATGTCTCCCGAACCCGTAGGTCTACACATAAGGTTCGATGGCGCTAGGGTTATAAAGGAAGTTTGTATGTGGTTACGAATGTTGTTGAGTCGGATGAGATCCGGACGTCACGAGGAGTTCGAATGAATGGGAGGTAAAATTTATATATGGAAAGTTGTTGTTGGGTTAGAAAAAGTTCGGGTTTTGATGTGTTATCTGAGGAAGCTTCGGAGGTTCGGAGGATTCGGAGAAGTCGGTCGGATGTTCCACCACGTCAATACAGTAGCATGGGCTGTGGGGCGCCCTGTATAATGGGCCGGGGCACCGGCCCCAAGGCCCATGCATGAAAGGAAGAAAACCCTAAAGGGGAGGCCTCCACTTGACTTGGGAGGCACTCCTCCCTAACCGCCCCTAGATGGGATCTAGGGCTGGCCGCACCCAGGGGTGGGAAACCCTAAAGAGCAGCCCCCTTTCTATATATACTTGAGGTTTGGGCTGCCCAACACATGAGTTTTCTCCCTCTATTTGGTGCAGCCACTGCCTCCTCTTCCTCCTCTCCCGTGGTGCTTGGCGAAGCCTGCTGGATGCCACGCTCCTCCACCACTGCCTTGGTTGTGCTGCTGCTGGATGGAGTCTTCCTCAACCTCTCCCTCTCTCCTTGCTGGATTAAGGCGTGGGAGGCGTCCGGAGGCTGTGCGTGTGTGTTGAGCAGAGGTGTGGTCCGTTCGGCACTAGGATCTCGGTGATTTGGATCTGACAGTATGACTCCTTCAACCCGTTCTCTTGAGCGCTTCCGCTTAGCGATCTACAAGGGTATGTAGATGCACTCTCCTTCCCTCGTTGCTGGTTTCTCCATAGATAGATCTTGGTGACCGTAGGAACATTTGAATTTCTCGTTCCCCAAGAAGTGGATGTGGTCTATATATCTATTCAGCTGCCATGAATGGCGATGAAAGCGTGTATGGAGTTTCTCCGGTTCTCGTCTGAAGGATGAACCATGGCTCTCTGAGGAGTCAGCATTGAAGGCTGGCGAGAGGACACCGGTGATTCTTTTGGAGTCGAAGGTGTTGCCTACAACAAAGGCCTATCCGCCTTGGGACTTCTTTATGTTACCAAAGTCTGATGATGAATTTGACTAGGTTGCTCTCGAGAAGTCCTTAAAATCACGGAACTCAAGCATCGGCATGGCATATGTGGTAGAACAAGCATAAGTCATGCCGCAAACACGGATCGGCGAGACTTCTTCCTCTCTTAAGTCCTTTAGATCCTTGTCTCGTCCAGGCGTGGTGTACCCAACATCTAGCTTGACCCACTCATCATCGAGTCTTGAACATGCATCGAGCGATAAAGGCATCCTTTCACCGTCGCGGAAGCAGGTGTAGATAGCGTCAAACTCATCGCCGGTGATGATTCGACCTTGTACTCACCGCCCGATCGGGGAGATTTGGGGCGCCATGGATTTGGGAGGAGGGTTAGGATTAGTGGAACTGCCGCAATGTGAATGGGCGGAGACGACTAAGGCGAACCGCCGTAGTATTAAAGGCGTGCGAGGATGGTAGGAGCAAACTGCCAGCGTCTGAAACGGCGGAGGTAGTGGCTTTCCATTCTCCCATGATCGGGCTTCGAGAGCCTTGGATCTGAAATCGAGCGGTTGCATGGCATGATTCTAGACCTATGGGTGAATATCCTATCCTTGAGGTTATTACGCAAATTTTCAGCAACTTAGCATCGCATTGTTTGATCTCGAATCAGGGCTGCCGACAGCTAACTTCGTATCATGGTCGCGCCTCCGACCGTCAGCGTCTTTCGCGCGGTCGCGCTCTTGGAGATTTAACATAGTGCGTTAGGCTGTCGATGTTGGCATGTCATACATAGTCATCACTTAGTCACTCATACTACAACAAGGTTGGCTATAAGTGTATTTTTACTCCTCTCTATCTATTTCTTGTACTCCTCAAGTCCCATAATGTAAGAGCGTTTACGACACTAGTGTAGTGCCGTCAGTTTACGGAAGAGTGAAAATGCATTGATCGGGGTGTTGTTTATTTTGACAAAGGATCGGTCATCTCATGTGTATGAGTGTCGATAAGTTTCTTGGATATTATTTCATCTTTAGAGCTCGAAACATCCGGGTGAAATAGATAAAAAGTATCGTTTGCAAACAAAAGCGTTCAAGCTGTTCAACACATCCAAACTTGTGAAGAAATAACTCTTATCGTGCTTTGCGAAATGGTTCATCATAAGTCTTTCACGATGCGTAATAAAATTCATACATGGAAGATTCTGGACTAAACCATAAATGGATACTTTTATTCATCGCGATACTCCAATAGAGCAAGATCATGCATGGAAGTCTCCACATGCTTAGGACGGATTACATTGAGTGAAGACTAATGATCAACATTTAACTTAGTAATGCATATGTCGAGTGAACCTCCTTGGAGTCCCCATGCACATTGTTGGGGTCAAATAATACCATCGTCTTCCATGTCCACATCGGCGGGAAGGTCGAGCTCGGCGAGTCAAGTCGACGACATAGCGATTATCGCCGCATGGACCTCAGAGGTAGTAATAGTGAGCATGCACCCGTACATCGGCCTCGATGTAAGTGTCGGCGTGTACGTCCTGACGCCTGTCTGAGATGTGGCGGCTGCTGAACCTCGCCCGGTGGCCACGATCAAGGAAAAGCTGCCGTCGTCCTCCCGAGACTAGCGGCGGCGTGATCCTCCGGCGACTCCGGCACGGTGAGCAGGTGCGTCTCGTGCTGATGTTCTTCGCCAAGGGCGATGGTGATCGCCGCCGCGCTGCGTCGGGTGATGCGATGTCGCGGCGAGCCCAACGACATCGAGGAACTCATAGCGATGAAGAACTCCTGGAGGCATCGACCGGGCCGTCCATGAAGCAGGAGTGGCTTGAGGGCGTTCGCCCGATTGAATATATGGTTACTGATTTACTACAAAATAAATCATACAGCTATAACAAGATTAAACTAATCATGCGGACTAGCATAGTAGATGAAACGATCGAGTCTAGGACCGAGTAAAACATGAATTCTACGATTTGAGCAGGAAGGCGAAACATAGATTACATGAGGCGACACCATTGGCGTTGAGTTATCGCCCATGTCGTTGAGGAAGAGGTTGCGTCGGGAAAGAAGATCATCGGTGATCATTGAGTCTGCTAGCGATCGCGAGTCGCTCCCAAATGTCAGCAGCTTCGCCGAATGGGCCTTGAGGAGAATGGTATGAGGGGCGTTCGCGGCGCGAATGGAAGGACTAGCCCACAGCGATGAATGGTGCTCCTCCTAGTCTCTATTCTTATCTCTATCTCTACTACTCTTCTTTGTTTTTATAATATACTAGTTGTAGTTGTCCGTCGAATAGTACTCGCCGTCCTTTGCCTTGGGCTGAACAAGCCTCCTGCCTCCACTAAACCCGCATGCAAACCAGAAACCTACTCCGGCCAGCGGAGAAATTTGCCGTTGCAGCGGGAGGTGTCTGCAAATTTTCAGCAACTTGGCATCGACCGTTTGATCTGAGATCCAAGGGCTGCGGCACCCCATATCATGGTGCACCTACCACGGCCATCTAAATGCATACTTGCAGTGGCATATGGAGATTTAACATGGTGCGTTAGGCTGTCGATGTTGGCATGTCATACATAGTCATCCTTAGTCACTCATACTACAACAAGGTTAGCTATAAGGTTGGCTATAAGTGTATATTTATTTACTCCTCTCTATCTATTTCTTCGTACTCCTCGTCCCATAATATAAGAGCGTTTTGACACTAGTGTAATGCCAAAAAGCGTTCTTATATATAGGACATAAAATACTAGTATTATTGCATTTGCCAAGGTGACCTCTTCCAATGAAATGGTGTTGCTAAGTTTGCTTCATTTAATTAGCTATAGACTCAAAATTGTCTTTTCACCTAGGTACCACGCACTTAGCACCGTTTCTTCCTTGGGTCACCAAACTAGTCTCTCTCTTCTTGATTAACTTGCCACATCGGACTTTATGCCTATGTGGCAAGCTTAAACTTTAGGAACAAGTAAGTACAATAGTCGCTTTACATGGCATTTTGCATATGTGAGAAGAGAGGCAAGGAAAAAGTGGAGAAGTGGGCTCTCATGCAAGAGCCGACCTCTACTATGGTGGAGCATTGGGAGAAACATGTATGGAGGTGGTCGAGTCGGAGACTCACGCCGGTCGTATTATGCATGATTAAAATGATGTGCAGTCAAATCCACGGGGCCCCACACATCCCGTGACTTTCATTTGTCAAATCACACAACCCTCGTTTGCGGACCTACTCCCTCGTCTTCTCGTCTCTATCTCGAACCGACTAGGCGGGACTGCCGCCTACAGCCTTGAGGAAAAAGCCCGCCCTCGACTTTTAAATAGTATACTGATATACTAATTTTGTATCCATGGATTGCGCCCGTATGCATGGAGCAAAGTGTCTAGAAAAGCAGTACACATGTGGGGGTATCTGACATGCCCTTGGCGTTCGCGTCGCACCCAGACGGTCGATCGGTGCAGCACGCTGCTCTCTCGAGATGGAGCGCGTGTCATATGCGTTCGCACACACATGTGGGAAGGCAATGAGAACCGACCAACACACTCCCGGCCCATAAGTCGGGTGACTTAATAGAGAGAGGCGATAGTACTCCCTCCTTCCGGTTTATAGGGCTCAATTCAAAATCTCACCAACCAAGGTAGATGGTGAGTGGTGGAATCTTTTTTAATTTGCAAAGCACCCAATTAATGCTCTTGTGTTCCTCAAATTTATGTTTACCAATATTAATACAATGCATGGATGCATAGAGTACATCGTTGGTCAATTTTCTCTTAATACTTGCATGCAATTATTTAATGCACCTTGGAATCTGAACTTGTGATGGGGAACAACAAATTGAGCCTTATAAATGGAAAACTAAGATTTTGAGATAAGCCCTATAATGGGAAAGGAGAGAATACTAGAAGTGTTGTAGTACTACGTTGGTGCTGGGCGATCCACCAAGAACCGAGGATCGGTTCGTCCATGCATGTGACCGACTCAACAGACCGCTGGATTGGCTATCGTCTACATATCGTGCAGGCTGTGTTGTACATGGTTGTAGTTGTGGTGAAATCTAAAAAAGGTTTCTTGTCATCTCGCAAAATTAGGTGTCATGTGCTTGGATCACTGCGAGGTTAAACAGCGACAAGCTGAGTTGGGCTAGTCATTGGGGGCACATGCCGACAGTGACTACTCGGCTGCCATCTAGGTCAAGCGGCTATGTTAATTAGGACATCTGTCAGCGGACCCCTTTTCTCAGTTTATCTTTAATTTGAGCTTTGTTCCTCGTCTAGTTTGTCCGTCGGGATTCATGTTGTCTCCTTTGGGCGGTGAGGTTATGATTTCTTGTCATGTGGCATTTTTAGTGTTATATGTTATAATGGCGGATCAAAATGGCGACTCTGCGCGCGAACCTCGTGATCGATGCGAGGTGGCTTGACTCAGTAGACAAAGAAAACTAGTACTACTCCACTATATAGGCGAGGAGCCTCCGCACTTGCTAGTGTTGCTCTCTTCACACTATCTCGGCCTCTCAGATCTAAACACGGCAGTGGCCTCTCTCTCTCTCTCTCTCTCTCTCTCTCTCTCTCTCTCTCTCTCTCTCTCTCTCTCTCTCTCTGCTCACCTCAGTCCGAGATCCGGTAGGATCCTCTCGGGGAAGGTGAGAGGTGCAAGTTCAGCAGTCGTCCTCGGCGGCGGCTCTTACCCTTTGGGCGCGTCCCGATCAGCTGCCTTCCGTTCTCTCCCAAGCACATTTGCGAGGGAGGGCTCCGACCTTCTTCCTCATTTGTTGTGTGGGCGAGATCCGGCCTCCCGCCCACCTAGCGACATCCAGGCGACCATCGGTATAACTTCCTTGAAACAGCCTTGCTCTACTTCCGAGCTCGGCGTCGCTGCATTTGTATCTTTTACTATTTCGGGCCCCTCGTGAATAGGATCGATGGCTGTTCAAAACCACCTTTTTTACGTTTAAGAGGTAAAACTAGTTCATGCACTCGAATCTAGTACTACTTGGTTGAAACAAGGAAGAAAGGGGGTGGGGTGGGGGAGGATTGTTACCTGAATCTAGGACTTGGTGAAGAGGAAATAATGAGGCGAATAATAGCGAGAGGCTATCAAGCTGGTCTCTAGGTCTAATAGGGAAATAAAGGGAAGCAGTACAAACTCAATATAAACCCGATCTATTGGTTGAAAAAGGAAAGAAAGTGGGGAATGGGGACAAGTCAGCAGAGTAAGGACAACACTAGATTTGCTAGCCTCACCACGATATAAGGTGGCTATACCAAACAAAAATGGGACCAACCCGGATATCATGTTACGATGTTTGTTGCCGAGCCACTCTTATGTAATGCCCTTTGGTAAAATGTGATCGCCTTTGTTAAAAATAAGACACGTTAAACCAATGTTGTTTTCAATGTAATGCCTCCAAATGAATCAATGGCACTTCATTACCTGCTAAAATTTCCCATTAAGATAAGTTGGTTCTTTTGTTAGAAATGCAAGTCTGGTCGCCTACTCTCCAGTGCCCAAAGTAATGTGTATTTAAGTTGTCATAGTTAATCCTAATGCCCACACTAATATCTAGCAATGCCTTTGCTTTAGAAATGCCTCTTGTCCTTGTAGGATTGCCATTCGGATAAGGAACATGCTTCTTTTCATTTGATGCATGTTTCATCACTTATTAGTCACCCTCCTTTCCACCTTTTTTGTGCAAGCAGAGATATAAATTTCACGCTCGATCTTAGTTGAACTGCACAAATGATATCAAATTATAGTTGAGCATTCGGGGAGCTTCACAACCAACCTTGATGTTGCTCAATTTTATTGCAACTAATGAAGAAGAAGCTCTGTGGTTTCATTTTCGATGGAAATGGAACGGGTGGAAACCCTTTTCTTAAAAAAATGAAGAAGAAGCTGCTAGCTCACGGGACATTGCTTCATTTTGGGTGAACTGCACCAAAAGGTCCATGAATTGAATCATCCATGTTGGTGGTTGAAAGAGCCAGACTTGACATCGATCTAAGCACCCGGCCTCCATCCTTGCGGCATACGGTACCTTGTTTGCCACCTTTCGACCCTAGTGTCCTTGATAAAATGAAGTAATAATACAGTTAAAATAAATGAGTGTCATCTCTATCATTTCATTTCAATGTAGATAAAGAAAGTGCTTCTCTTTGTTAAAGTATGTTTCATCAACTAGTCCCATTGTTAATGTTTAGCGTTTACATAAGCGGGGTGCTTAATTTTAGTTGATATGTACAAAATAGAGATTTGAATGTCTCAAAGGCGCCTCCTTGTACTACCGCTGTACACGATGTTCATCACTAGCGGAAGGTGTATCTGGAGACTTGGGATGATGTCGATATGAGGTGTCTGTATGAGGCGTCCAGGGGCCCATCTACGCCCTCATGACATGGCATACTATGATACTATCGCAATATTTTCTTCTATTTATTTTGTGTGTTTCATCAACTAGTGCCACTATAATGTAATCACGCTTTTTCATTATCTATGCAAATAGGGTTATTCATTGCATTTTGGTGGTGCACAAATATGCGTATGGAACCGGCATATATGCAGAGTCAGGTGTGCCAAGTAAAATTACCGACACCAACCATGCTGCATGCGCATTGGCATCCACCACCACCCGATGGGATGTGTGGCGCTCTCGTGGACGGATCTTTCTTGGCACAAATCCTCTAACCAAATACTAGTAGCTTATATTGGCAGTTTTCTAGGTACTCTTTTTTACGAAAGAAGCACCAATCTATTTTTCTTTGTTTGTACACTTTGTGTCACAACTTTGACCCAAAGGTCGAGAGCTATTTTAGGGTGATTGGCGTAGTACTCGGAGACTGATTGTAAGCATGATTTTCATTAGCTGTCACGATTGTAAGCATGAGCAGGTGGAAGATTAGGTTAGTCTGGCTTACTAAACTTACCCGCCCTTGTTGAAGCGAGTGAGCATTGAGAACCGTGGAGAGCGGCGGGGAAGCAGCGTCGCGCCATCCGTCCTCCTCTTGCGGTGGGAGAGCGAATACTCCTGTGGCTCGGCTGCCTCTGCACCCTCTGAGCGGCACATCATACTCGATCGATTCGTTATCCTCTGGGTGCTCGACCTTGACTGTCGCCCCACTCACGTCCGGCTGTCGCCTCGGCGAATCTATGCTGCTCCATCCCCGAAGGAGATACTCGATGAACTCGGAGGGCTGGCGTGGCCCGCCGCGAGTACATGTACATCATCGCCGTCTCGCTCTTTGCATACATTGCCACATGGCTCACCGTCCTCGAAATCTCCGCTCATTGTCAAACCAACTAAGGATCTCCTTCAACAGCTAACTTTGCACAGTGCATGGCCATCTGACCTTTGATTGCTTGCATCCTCTCCATGGATGTCCTTACGAGTGGTCGGTGCTAGCTTTGGAAGATGGGAGGAGAGGCGGTGGTCTTACAATAGAGAAGAGGGGGAGGCGAGGCGATGGTTTTGGAATGGAGATGATGGAGAGGAGAGGAGGTGGTTTTGCAATGGAGAAGATCGGAGGAGGCGAGATGGTGGTTTTGGAATGGAGATGATGGAGAGAGAGGAGGTGGTTTTGCAATGGAGAGATCGAGGAGAGAGGCGAGGCGGTGGTTTTGGAATGGAGATGATGGAGAGGAGAGGAGGTGGTTTTGCAATGGAGAAGAGGAGAGGAGGCGTCGCGGCAGCGATTTAGGATTAGGCGAGAGGGGCCGTGTGGCTGGATCAAAATCAAAATCAATTTACCCTTCAATTAAAGCGACCCACATTAACTAGTCTCCCTTTTATTACGGGTCATAATTGACCATGATTTTCACATAAAATATATGTTATATGTTGCAAAATAATATAATTTGAAAGTACATTCAGATACAAACCAAGCGATACAATTTTTGGTGACATGCATTCACATTTTGCTTGTCAAATACAGTCGTGGTCAAACTTTGACCCAAAATCATAAAACAACAAAAAATACTTCCAAGACCAGCGCCGCTCTTCGCTCTTCTCCTCTTAAACCACCTTCTAAATCTCCCTCTCCTCGTCCATTTCAAAACCACCGCCCTCCTCTCTGTTCGGTCCAAAACCAGCGTCGCTCCTCTCCGTTCTAATCCAAAACCAAGCTGCTCCTCTCCTCTTCCATTCAAAAACCACCTTGGCGAGTGAAGGTCTTGTGGAGAAATGGATCGATGGAGAGTACAACCGATATGAGGATGGGGGCGACCACTGTGAAGCTAGCTAGGATGTTGGAATCTGGTCTTGGTTTGACAACAAGGACCAACTATCGGCGACATCCATGGCCAAATATCTGCAATAAAGGCGGCGGCGATACTCCGGAGAAATCGGCCGAGTACATAGAGCTGCTCCCTGGGCCATGGAGCAAACAGATTCACGATTCGATCGTGAGGAAGCGGTGGTGGGAGTATCGATCCAGATGGAGCATCCACGAAGATTGAAGGATCGAGCATCACGAGTGCCGTTTGTGAGGTGTCTGCGGGAAGCGGCGGTGGAGTCCGTCGACCGAACCCAGCTGCAAGAGGAGAAAGCAGTTGGCCCAGCAGGCGCTTCCCGCCATCGTCTCCCTCGCTGTTCAAATCGTCTCCAGGCGGCTGTTTACCGCCGAGGAATAGGAGGGCTGCCCCCCAGCCCAATAGTCGGGCAGGTTGTGAATTGTCGGGAGGAGCTTAGGTTTGTCGGCATTTGCAGGTTGTGCATTGTGTTTTGTGTTGTGTATTTTGAGAGTACTTTCAGATATGAATGTCTTTTGAATTTCATATTTGCATATTGAGCATATGAAGTATTTTATGAATTCTAGAGATCTATTTTTAGCACTTAAAAAATGTAGTTTCATAGGAGTATAAAAGTGCAAACAATGTGATTCTCGGAGAAAAGCGCAAGATTCAGTTCGAGATAAGAAACTACAAGTTGAGTTCGGATAAACTGCAACTTTCGAATGAGCATTTATATTAACGGGCCTTTTCAAACAGGATAAACATCATGTTGGAAGTTTTATTCATGGTGAAAATGGAACTACCAGCCATTAACATCATGCTGATCAACATTCATGCATAGCACATCTTCATATGATGCTGCAGTCAAAATGCCCACACAATGTCGAGTGTGCGAAACACGAGAGAAAGCGAGGGAAGAAATTTTGGCAAATGTTGGGCGTGGTTTTGGGCTGCCCGTGTAGGCTTTCATTTTTAACATCGCAACACGACCTCGGATGGGAGGTCCATAGGCCTGTTTGTATTTTCTTAGGGCCGTCATGTATCGACCAACCTATGGACCTTCCATCGAGGTTTTATTTTTGGCAGCCCAATTTATGTATTTTTTGAAAAAACACAGAGGTCTGTTCTATTTTCTATATATAAGAATAGAGCATGAGTCAACTTATGTTTCCTTCTAACTATATTATATATATTAAATTATTTTATATGTTATTATATATTATTTTATTGTCATAATATATTTAACAGATACTTATATGTAAGAAAACAATATCCCACATCTTATTAACTTATAAAATAATTTCTTAACAAATAAAATCCTGGATTGTTTTGTACGAAAATCCTAGTGATTGTGTACAAAAGCTTGGTAAGATTTGGGCGAATGTAATAATATCACTTATTATTTAAATATATTTATAACAAAATGCTCAGCCCTTTTTATTTTTTGATAACATTGCTGGCCCAACCCAACATTATAATTAGAATCAGCCAGCAAAATCATGTATTCGAGAAAGTGCAAATGGCCTGTAATTTTTAGGAAATAAAATAAATGGGCGCATGGGCCTACATTATTTGTTCACCCAGCCGCTAATGGCTGTAATTCAAAAAAGATCAAATTGACTGTAAATTCTACGGCATAAAAAAAAGTGTAAATTCTAAAAAAATGGGTTGAATCGTGCCACATTTTTGGAGGCTGAAATGTGGGCCAATAGGTGAAAGCCAGCATAAAGTCGTTGTCAATTTAGTCAACAAATGATTACGACATGTTAGCCGTTGGATTTACATCCAATAACATCCATCTTCAATCTCGTCTTCTTCCTCTCGGCGCCCGGGACCCCTCCGCCTCCTGCTGCTAGCAGCTACACTTGCTTGCGCCGCTATGAAGCCTTCTCCATCGTTGGCCAGGCCATCCTCCACCCTCCACACCTGTTTCTTCTCCACTTAGAACCACACCTTTTAGAGACGATTAACCCTCGTACACCTCTCATCTCGACTCTACTCGCGTCTTCCATCTCGGCTCGTTGCTGTCCAGGGCCTCTGTCGTCCACCACCTTGGATCGCTCGGCGGCACATAGTCAACATAGTCGACAAACGACACCATCGGAGTAGGCTGCGTGGAGAGGCGACAGCTGAGTCCTGGCACCACAAAATGCCTCCTTATTACAGCGCAAAATAATGATTCATCCACGACATGGGACCCACGGAAGGCCCTATGTATTGCCAAAGCGTGCCCCTAGCGACATGGGGACCCACCAGCTATCTTGGCGCGAAGTGCCTCCTTATTCGCACAAAAATGAATACTCCCCCTGCTGGAACCCAGCATAGTGGGAGAGCTGACTTGTGGGCCTACCAAGTTGGCGGGGCGGAGGGCTTTGTCAACTTAGTCAATATGAGCGATTCTCTCTCTGTTACCATACAATGTTCATCCATGGTAGTAGGTTCTTCAACCTCTGGTCTTCTTGCTCCATGCCCAAACCAGCGCCCGTCGTGCAGCGTGCTCCGCCTCCGTGGCGGCTGTGATGCGCTGAGGCCTCACGCCCCCTACTACTCCCATTGCTGGCCGGGCCATCCCTCTACTCACACACCCCTGTTATTTAGGCGGACGGCAACCTCACACAGCCGAACAGTGAACCCTCGTACTCCTCTTGCGCGGGCATCCTTCTGCTCGTCTTCCCGACTCGAGTCATCCCTTCCTAGGCCTGCCGTCGTCCACGCCGTGGTGCTCTCGGTCTGGCGTGGTCAGCGTGGTCAAGAGCGACTTCCATCGAGCGTGGTTATGCGTGGAGAGGCGACAGTTGGGTCCTGACGCAACAGGAGGTGCCTCCTTATGCAAAATAATGATTCCTCCACCTACAGCGGGGACCCAGGAGGGCCACCGTATTCGCGAAAAAAGTTTTCCCCGACCAGGACCCACCGGCTACATCTTCGCCGAGGAAGTGCGTCAAGACAAAAAGATTAGCCCCACATTGCTGGGACCCACCAGCTACATCTTCGCCACAAGGAGTAATGTCGAAAAAAAAATGATTCGCCCCCACGGCTGGGGGACCTGGCTACATCTTATATAAAGGAAGTGCGTCGGGCAAAAAAATTACGATTAGCCCCTCATTGCGGGACCCACCTACATTTCGCACACAAGGAAGTGCGACGGTTGGGACCCACCTGGTCGACGTCGTGGCGTTGTCATTCTGGTGCGAGTGTATGCGTACATATTGAGTGGTTGTAGAGGGGCGCGTAAGTAGTAGAAGCGCGCGTAGCATGTACGTGCGTCGGCGGTGGGGTGCAAGAAAATCTGACCCGCGTGCGTACATGGGCGGGTCTCGACGCCTACTCGCGCGCTCACGTCTGCGAGGCTGTGTGTATGGCTGGGTCGGAGCGGAGAAACGACGCCGTATATCGTGTTCATGGGGAAACGCAGAATGCATCGTGTTCATGGGAGAGCAGCGAATGCGTCGTGTTCATCGGGAGAACAGCAGGCGTGAGAGCCAGCGGCAGGGCGGAGCAGGCGATGGAAGCGAGCTGGCGTACCCGAAACGGAGAAGCGGCTTTGTGTTCGGCCGGCCCGTTAAAGCAGGGTCTGTTGATCGGGAGAATGCAGCGTCTGTAAGCGGAGAAAAGGACCTCCTCACGGTCGAAGCAGGGGTCGATTGATCGGGAGGGTGGCGTACCTAAAAGCGGGCCGAAAGCGGACCTCCTACGGTCAAAGCAGGGGTCTGTTGATCGGGAGGGTGTGGCGTATAAAAGCGGAGAAAGCGGACCTCCTCACGGTTGAAGCAGGGGTCTGTTCGCCGGGAGGGTGGCGTGCACATAAGCAGGACTCCACGAGATCTTTGTTCATCTCCACCGTCGACCTCCTCCGGCCTCCACGGGCTCTGTCGACCTCCTCCAGCCTCCACGGGCTCTGTTCATCTAGCCTCCTGCGTTACTCCCGACTACTATTCAACCACCCCTCCGGGCACCCCTCCAAATCTCTTTCATCCACCCTCCACACCACGGGGTCTGTTCAACCACCCCTCCACGGCCACCCATCCCGTCTACTGTTCATCCAGCCCTCCGCCACGAGTCTGTTCATCGGAGAACGCGCCGCTCACTGTTCATCAAACCCCCCGCGCGCTCCTTGTTCATCGAGCGGCATCGAAACCCGATTAGCAGCGATAGCGAAGAATCGCTCGATCGGGTTCGATTAACACCATCGATCGATCGCTCGGGTTCGATAGCGTAGCACTGTCTGTCAGCTCGGGTTCGATTAGAGCCCAACGCCTCACTTTCGGGTTGATTAGACCAGCGCCTCGCACACCGCAGCAGCGTCACGTGTCGAGAAAGCAGCGCATCGCTTCCCCGACCTCCACAATGTAAACGCTCCCGAAATTTTCCTCCCCTCGCTTCTACCACGGTTTTTCGTCATGGGCAGCCCAAGAATGTCATGCAGCTGCGTCTCCGGCTCGCCGGAATGAAAAGCCCATTTTGTCATAAGTAGGAGCCCACCATCTATGATGTTACGGGTTTCTGTCACAATTATCATAGAAGTGTCATATGTATGCGGAAAAAAATTTCTTTGACCCAAAATGTCACGGATGTGTCTTTTTTGTAGTGATAATATATGTTGGCAGCAGAGCCACCGAAAGGATAATGATGTTCCACGAAGTGGAGTATGGACTTCATAAGTATAAGTTTTATCTCGGTATGTGGGACATCCCACGAGGATGAAGAGATGAATTACTATTGGATATAAATGAGGTGTGATGTTGGAAGTATGGATCAATGGAAATTCCATGATGAGTCTGAGTAATCACGTCTTAGTTTGGTGCAAATATAAGGAAAAGAGACAGTACAATTGGATGGATTTAAGTATGCCAGGGAGTTGGATGTTGGGATAACGATCAGTTGCCCGAGGATGTGTTCAAGGATTGCAAGTGATGAGATGGGCCATAACCCACAGGCCCAGGACCTGCCAAGAAGCAAGCACACTCTTGATGAAGGAAAAACCCTGGAAGAAGTTACGACTTGTATCAACCGGCGATTCTATAGGAGTTTACGCAAAACACGAGAGTTGTTAAGGAACGATAGATGTTTGTTTGGCTTGCAGAATCAATGGATTTTCGGACTTGGTTAAATCGACAAGAGAAATTCTGCAATGCTTGTGAGGATGACCGAGTGTTAGAATGCGAGATTAAGCTAAACCATGTACAAGGTAATGATTTGGGTGCGGGATGGATTGATCACCATACCGACTTACTCTTATTATTCGCTTTGCTATATGGGATGGTAAATCTGAGTGACTTACCTATAGTAGAGAGACGATGATCAAAACCTTGTTTGAACCTTAGAATGGTATAATCATTTTTTTCCCCTTGTACAAGGCCGTTGTTGCCAACCGTAGGATATACGGTGAGGATCAACCCAGACCCATTTCCTGCAGGAGAAACCATAAATCGTTGACCACCATGAGATATCGATAGTTGTTTAGTATTGGCGCCAGACCCGTCAGCTATGAAGACCCGATTTCGGGATAACCTTACCAAGAGGAAAGGACAAAGGAATTGAGGAAAAGGTTATGCCACTACCGGAAGAGCCCAGAGAAGGAATTATCCTTAATACCTGAGAAGATCGACACGGTCAGTAATAAGGATGGAGTATATGAGTTTTGATGGAACCGTAACAATGCTTTTAAGGGTGGTAGCACCCGAGACCCCGGAGACGATCGATGGATTTTTGAGAAGACCCCCAAACCCTAACCTATTTCTTTCTAGCCTCTCCGAATCTCGAGGACGAGATTCATTTTAAGGTTGGTAGTTTGTAACATCCCAAAATTCTAAATTTTGGAATGTTATAAACAAATAGATAGATTTGATTGATTGTTTGATTGATTGACTGAAAGTGAGTGATTTGGAAACTTTTTGAAAGTTAGATGAGAGGAATAAAGGACTTTCCCAAACTTTCATTTTTCTTTTATGATCTTGAGAATTCAAATTCTTTTCATCACAAAACCACGGAGAGAAGATGACATGACTTCTTCCATTTATTTAAATGACAAGGGTGTTGAAAATATTTGAATTTCATTTGAAAATATTTCCAATTCTGAAACTTTATGCAACTCAATGATTTTCACAAGAGAAGATAAAATGACTTCTTCAAAACATATGAAATATGAGTTGGGAGTTTCAAAGAATTAAATTCAAAGTTCCTTGAATTATTTTTCAATTTGGAGTTATTTGAGTTTTATTCAAATTATTTTCTCCAAAAATAAAATATATGGAAATAGGGTAACATGATTCCCTACATCAGAAAATTGAGAGAAAATTAATTTGAGGTCATTTTGGTATTTTAAAAATGATTTTTACTGGATTTTTCTAGAGCAGGATCACTCTTTGCTTTATTTAAATTTGTGTGTATTTTATTTGAAGCTAGAATAATGTTCATGTTGTAGAAAATTCTTTTCTGAAAATTTTGATATATTATATGCCTATATAATATATTTATTTATTTGGTTTTACTATTTTTCTTTCGTCTGAATTTTTTTTTTAAAGGAGCTGGCGCCTTGGGCCAAAGGCCCAAGCCGCTAAAGCCACCGGCCGTCAAGGCCAAGGCCACTGCACGCATCGCACGCACCTAGGGAGCCAGGAGCCCCAAGTTTCCTATTCTATTACAAATCCTAGTAGGATTTGATCCCGTTTGTTATTCCGTTTTTTATTCCTAGGATTCGTAATCCTAATCTATTTCTTGTCCCCTACCCCAAGCAAATCTCTCCCCTCCCCAATATAAATACCCAAGCACCCCCTCCAACACATCAAATCAACTCTCCTCTCCTCTCCTCCGCAGCAGCAGCAGCAGTGCCGCCGCCGCCATAGCCGCGCCGCCGCCGCGCCACGCCGCCGCCCCTCGCTTGTGCCGCCGCCGCCCCTCACCTTGCCGCCGCCGCCTTGCCGCCCGCCGCCGCCCTCGCCGCCACATGAGCCCTTCGCCTCTTGAGGTACTAGCCCAGCCAGCGTCACGCTTTTCTAGATCGGTTTCCGTTCCGTTTTCTAGATCGGTTTTTTTTCGTTTCGGTTTCCTGTCCGAAACCCTAGATCGGTTTTCTCGCCGGTTTTTCTTTTCGGTTTTGTTTAGCGCGCGTTCGCTCGATAGATTTTTCTTTTTATTTTTAATTTCCGTCATGGACCTATCCGTAGAGTCCCTAATCTTCAAACGGCTATAACTTTTTACTCGTAAGTCGGAATCCAACGAAACCAACGCCCACTTCTTCGTTATGATCTCCTCTATCCAGTAATACAACTCAAACATGTTTTTGAAAGTTTTAAATTTTGAATCCAAACAGATTTGTATTTGAACTTTGTTTGATCATAACTTGAGTTTCGTAAGTCCGATTTAGTTGATTCTTTTTGCAAATCGAAGCTCTTGACCTAAACTTTCTGATAAGGCCAAATACACATAGTTTTGGTACTGTTAGAAATTGTTTTATGCTGCAAGAGTTATTAGATTTGGTTTTGACGTTTTCCGAATTGTTTCTTCGATCCTTCCGATCTTTTGAGTGATTGCTTATGTGTGGTTACTATTGCTTGATTACGATAGATTGACCGGAGTGTGACGAGTAGATCTATCAAGGGTTTTGAGTGCGAATCATCTTCATCAACTTTGCAGGCAAGTAACACTTGATCATATCTTTTCTACTACCCAGTTTTTATGCATTAGATCAATCCTCAAACACTTGCATGGTTAGGATCTAATTAAACTGTGGGATGGGAAGTAGATTGAGGTAATACCTATTACCTGTTTTACTTATGAACCTTTGGGAGTTACTTCTACGTTTGCTTATTACGCCATGCTATGCTCAGAGAGCGTGGATTGGGTTTAAGTGAATATCCATGACAGATGTGAGATTGATAATTAATGGTTTATCTAAGGTGGCAACTTAAACACACATCTGGTAGATTGAGGCACTGGCTATTCAGGACTTGCTGTCAAGGCACACAGGTAGACAGGATTTGCCTATATTTCTTGGACCGCCACCCAGGCCCAAAGGGATCATGAGATTATTCAAACTAGAAACTTCCGTGTGCAGCCACAAGCCATTATGGGCTCTGGCGTAGTTGACTAAGTTGTGCGAACTCTTACGGGTAGACTAGCAGATGTAGGGGATGTAGGTTGGTACGGTCTACCCACATGTAAGGTGCTAGCGCTTCGAAGACTATGTCTCGGTCATCCGTTTCTCAAACACCATGTAGTGCGAGAAACCAAGCGGAGGCGACCGAGTCTTGTGGGGAAAAGTCATAAACCTCTGCAGAGTGTACAAACTAATCATGATTAGCCGTGTCCCCGGTTATGGACAATTTTGAGTATCTAGTACCTGGATATCCCGTTGATCTCATCACGTTACTTAATATAATTTGTTTGGGTTTAATGAGTACTTTTAATTGGGATTGAGAATGTTGTCAACCATTCTCAATGTTTAACAACCACCATGATAGTTAAATAAATTTATTCCTTTGCAGTAGGGAAAAATTGGCTTTTCGCAAAACCTTATAACTATAGAGCTTTTCCACCAGCCATATATGCATGTAGTATAGGCTTATTCCTTCATTACTCTCTATGTGTTACATTGCCAGCATATTCCATGTGCTGACCCATTTTCGGGCTGCAACTTTTCATGTTGCATAATTTTCAGACGACGAGTAAGTGATACGTTAGGGTTACGATTTCCTATACTCAACTTTGCCGTTGGTGTTGATGGGAATCCACAACCTTGTTGCTTCCGCTATATATTTGGATCGAGGTAATAGTATTTACGTTACTTTATACATGTGATTTACCTCTGTTATAAATCCTTCGAGTACTGTGTGTGTCAGCATACCGATCCAGGGATGACACGAAAGCACAGAGACTTGATCCATTCGGGTCGGGTCGCTACATCGTACCAGCTTAAGGCAATTTACAATTGATCGTTGAAAGAGTTCGAAGGAATGGCATACCCGGACTAGGATGGATGATGTGGACTACCTTGTTGAAGACAACGCAATGGATGATTTTTCTTATCATTGGAGGTGGAGGGGACCCATGGTAAGTCCACTTTTGAGGATGATCCTAGACATCAATTACTGAGAGGGGCAGCCCATGGAAATTGGCACAATGGGGTGCAAGCTGGGAACAAAATGCAACTGTTGGGAATGTTCCAACCATCATATCTGCCTGAGATTCAGATCCGATTGGTAATAGGATACTCCAGACTCAGCGTGTCTGAAAAGGGAAGGTGCAACACAAATCGACGAGATGATGTTGCGAGATTCTCGGGAGATGGACTATGGTGGTGAGCTCCAAAACATGAGCGGGTTCTTCTACCAACATGTGAACATGTTGTTCGAGACAAGCATGACCACATAGTAATCTTATAATAAAACACTACCGAGTCCAGGCGGGGAACCATCATCGAGGATATCAAAGTCTTTACGCAAGTCCATGGATTAGATCCCAAGCATAGACTTCTTTTCCTTGAACAAGTCAATCAGTGGCTTGGTGTGCTAGTAATACATATAGAATGGAGGCGGCCAACCTATCAAACCATAGAGTACCTCGCACATGCATGACTGACTTGGGATGATTCCAAAGGAATCAAAAACAATCTTTCTCGAACTCACGGCAGCAACTTGCATCAGATGCACATGAGTTAGGGAAAGTCACTTCTTTCATCCAAACATATGCTTCACAAACGGTCATGAAGAAAATGCTTACATAAGTTTCCAATACTAGGTTAATGCTCAACATGAATCATGGGGGAGACAAGATGCTGTTGATGGGCTCAACAACAACTCATTGGAATTTCCATATCACTGGACTTCCACCATCATGTGAACACGGTGATAGCCAAGGGATGAGGCAGACGAGTGTTCCCAGCCAGGGGATAGACACGAGATACCGCTTGGACGCCTTCAATGGGTTGAGAGAAGCTGTGGTGATCTGCATTACAAGACTTAGTGGTGTTTTAGCAGGCTCGTGGTATATGGCTTCAACAGACATATCAACCTCTCGTAGAAAGATCGATGATTGCGGCGGAGGGTTGATAGTTGATAGCGAGTGCATCTTGATGAGGCGATGACCCATGGAGCATAGAACTTCAAATCCAAACAGATCAGATCCAGATGCAGCCAATTGCCTGATGAAGAAATCTTGCGTGTTGAAGCTGATGCCATTGAGGATATAGAAGACCAATGTCTTCATTGCTCCTTCAAGCTTTGCAGGCTTAGTGGTGTTTTAGCAGGCTCAATGATGTCAAGAGCTTTGGCTTCATGATGGACATTTCCAGTCATCCACTCGAGGACCCATGTCTTTGTATCTCTGTTGTAGCCGCGGATGTGGAGTGTGGCAAAGAATTGAAGCACTAATTCTTCATTCCAGTGCTCTTTGTCTGTTACGAAGCCAAGCAGACCTGCATCATGAAAGCAATCAAGTGCTTCTTCTAAGCACGGCAGTCCGGCAATGGCTTCAGTGTCGAGGCGCATATGAGGGAAAATGCGGCCTTGGTCATCTGTAACACAGGAGTAGTAGCTTCTTTCCGATAGCTCCGTAACCGGTCGATGAGATCCTTGGCCTTTTGTAGGGGTTCTTAGCTTTGTCAAAGAAGGTATTGTGGGCTTTGAAGCCATTTGCATTGAAAGAACCAGTTGAGGTGGCGGTGCTCGGAAACCTTGGCGATCTTGGCCGGCTTACGGACCGGAGGCCTATGAGCAATATGATAGTCGAATTGAGGACCAGAGGCATGAGGCGGAGGGACCAGAACGGGCCATCTTACTGTGACTAGCTCGCCATAGTCGTAAGCTTGCTCAATTGTGTAGGGCCTTGGTGGCGGAGCTCGAGCGATGGCGACAATCGAGGCTTTGGCTGCATGCCAGATGCTACGGGAGCAGTTTCCTCATTGGCTTCAGGCACAGTTCCTTCACTGGCTTCAGGAGCAGTTGGGATAGGCTCCACATTGGCTTCAGCCATGACCACGTCATTGGCTTCATTGGTGTTGGATGTGGCAGCCTCAATGTTTTCAACCTCCACTTGAGGAGCTGGAGGGTCTGGCACTGGCAGGTTGATATCTGGAATAACTTCTTCACTTACATGGGGTGTAGGGACACGTTCTTCTTCTTCTTGGGTGTCAGCGGCTGATGCAGCCGGATTGTCTTCAGCAGCTTTAGCTTCAGACTCAGAGACATTCACAGTTGGAGTGGCTTCTGAAAACACTTGACGTGCAACAGGTTGGTGGTGCACTTCTCCTTCTGGAACGCTCGAAAGAGGCACTTGAGGCCTTTGACCTTTACGAAGCCTGCGAAATGCTAGCGACGCCTTTGGAGATGGGGTTGCCTGGGCCTCAAAGTCTTCCTCTTCTTCTTGGTGTTGGGGAGTGACTTGTTGTTGGGGAGTGACTTGTTGTTGGGGAGTACTGGGGGAGTCTTGTTGTTGCGGGCGATCAGCCCATGAAGCATCCTGAGCAATTGGCGTCAGAGGACGACCAATGCTGATGAGTTCGCTGTTCGCATTTAACAAGCGATGATACCACATTGTATTCGATTTGAGGAAGAACTTCATCATCTTCAACATTGTCTTGGTGACCAATGTCTTCAGCAGATGAGGGATCATTGCTGGAATATCTTCAACTTCGGAGCCTCTGTGGAAGCAGGCTCATGAACAGATCATCAAGTTCTTGGGTTGCGACGCAGGGACGAACCATAGAAATGGGTTCAACAATCAAGGGCTCTGTGGGAGCAGCCCGATTCTTCTTGGTCTTAAGCTTCTTCTTGGAGGGAGCAGCATCAGAGGCGTCAGGATTTTTCCTTTTTCTGGCTTCAGCCTCGGCAGCTCTCGTCTTCTTCTGTTCAGAAGCAGTTGACCGGACCTTTGGCTTCGAGCCAGTCATGCTGCTTGGGAAGACAATGCGGGGCTCTTCCTGCCTTGAAGGTGCAGCTTGGTCAGTTGAAGACTTCTTTTTCTTTGCAGCCATCCGGGTCGATGCGGGGCGGCCAAGAGCCTTGCGCTTCTCGGCCTCATTGTAGGCAAGCACGCACTTGTCACCAAAGCCTTCATACGCCACGAGAGCCTCCGGCTTCTTCACGCTTCTTGAGAAAGTTTTCTTTGAGGTCGTGCAGATGACCTTGAAGTTTTCACGTCTTGCACGCTGAGTGCAGCCATATGCTTCTTGAACTGAGCCTTCTCATAGTCAATTTTGTGCTTCAGTTCAACAATCCGGCGAGCTAGAGCTAGCTCAGAAGCAATGGCACCGTTGAAAGAGATGCTGAGGCCAATTGGAAGTTGCAGATCTTCAAAGCTGATGTTTGGTGAGTCAAACCACTCATCAATGAAGTGATGGATGATTGCCACATCAAAGAGAGGCAAGTTGTTGAAGATTTCTGCTTCTTCTTTGCTCTTGATAAGTTGCTCAAGAGCATCATCTGCAAGATCGTCATCACTTGACAGATCAATGTGCTCTTCACGCAGAATTGCAGCAGGAGTTAGTGTCAGTTCAGTATTCTTGACACTTTTCTTTCTCTTCTCCGTCTTCTTGGAGATACGGGATTGATCCTCAGACTGTGCACTGGCTTCAGGAGGTGCAGTGGCCAGTGGCTTCACTCGTGAAGCTTTTGGAGGAGCAGCTGACTTTGAAGCCTTGACTTTCTTTTGCTTATGTGGCTTTGGAGCAGGAGCAGGAGCTGGGGCTTCATCAGAATCAGCCTCGTCATCAGAGTGATCCACTTTGGCACCTTGGACCAAGATATAAGTGATGAGGCCATCAAGGTTCGAAAAGGGACCAATGACATTGGGTTCGGCGTCACGTGAGCCGTCAGCACGGGGAGCAGAGGGACCAGGGTTGAAGTCTAATCCCAATGACTTCTTGTTTTCCTTTGCAGAAGCCTTTGCGTGCTGGAAGTTGCGCTTGAAGAGATTGTCATCACGACACCAGAGCAAAGACGTCGGGTTGGCATTTTCAGGCTGAGGTCCACGGACCATGCAAGGATAGAAACCTTGTGCAATAGCTTCAGCCATGCTCTTGGGAGGAGGCCTCAAATGAATATCACCCCAAGGGCTTCTGATGGCATTCTTCTCGGCATATTCTTGTGTGACGAAATTGTACTTGAACCACTGTTCAGCCCAATAGCGTCGAATCCATTGGATTCGTGTCTTGCGCTGATTGTAAGTTTCTTCAGGGTCTGTCTTGTACAGCTCAGCGAGGTCATCAGGCAAATCTTTTGAGGTTCCCTCACGATGTTGTATGCCGCCCTTCCTGACTGATTTGTCTGTAGCCATGAGCTTCAAGCTGAATGGCTTCACAATCAAAGGCTTCAAAGGCTTGCGTTTGGTTGATGATGTGAACGGCTTCGGAGAGTTGGTTTGATGTTGTAAGAATTCGCAAACGAATGCAGACTATGAGAACCAAGGATTCTCCCACGGACATGTACTGTGACAGCATTAGAGATGCAAGGGAAGGGGAAGAGGTCATATGAATTCTCGTAAGATTTTGAAGATAAATAGGTTTGAAGACATTGACCTCATGTTGCGAAGACATTCACTTATACCGAGAGTTGGTTCAGATTTGTGCGAATCCGTGAATAAGTACAAGTGAGGAATCTAACTAGTTGTGAAGCTTAAGTGAATATACTAAGCAGTACGAGATGCAGACAGAATAGATCTAACTTTGTATGGGCAGAAACCATTTTTGGCAAGTAGGATGAATCTTTGAGGATCAAAAAGATGGTAAAAATAGAGATATATTTACCGCTTCGAAGAACTGCTAGACGGAAGGAAAGGAGGCCGAGCAGTTCAGTCCACCGTGCCCTAACTTGGCGACGGAGGACACCTACGGCGGTGGCGGAGATGAAGATGTTCGCGGCCGGCGTGAGGACGGCGTCGGAGAAGTCGCGGCAGCTAAGCGCTTCGTCGCCGGCGTCGTCGAGAGCTAGCGGTGGCGCTAGGGTTTTGACGAGGTGGAGAGGTGGAAGAAGATTTTCTTTACCGCAGGGGACAGGTATTTATAACGAGGTGTGCGGCGCAGTGCAATTACTCAGGTGCCCCTGGCGGTTCACATCTGAGGGGCACGTGGCACGCATGCAACATACAATGAGATGTCCCACGTTCCCACGCCCGCCCGGTTTGTCGGAGGGTCGTTCCGGCTTCTCCGGAGTTCAACAGTAATGATGAATCACTTAAAACAGACTTAAAGTTTGTCTCTGTGTCTTCTGCTGACAAGGACACAGAGAAGACATTCGACAATTTCACCAGAATGCATATGATTTGGACAGATAGAGTTTGAGATAGAAAGCATAGAGAGATTGGGGTCCGATCACATTCACTTAGTTCAAAAGATTCAACTTGAAGACATAGCTATAAGTGAATGCTGTAGAGGACAGAAATATATATATGTATCAGACAGCAACCAAATCATCATTGTGAAGAAAATGAAGATAAGTTGAAGTTGAAGTCAAATCAAATGCGAATAGCTTCAAGAAATAACGCCATGAGTGAAACACTTCAAACAAAGAAATTTGGTGGTGGCGTTATCCACCGTATAGGAAGTATTAGACCCAGACACGGCGCACAATTATCGTGGCGCTCCGAAGTCAAATTCCACGTTAATGTATTCACACACAGAATGTAAGTCTTCATTGATTGAAGATATACGTTACTTCGTGTGTTGCACATCTAAGTCATCAACATGCATAAGTGTTAGGATGTGTGCTTGATCACAGGACATTTGAGGATTCCAAGATATTTAGCTCACACCGTAACTTGCAAAACCTTTTCTCATCCAAAGGCTTTGTGAAGATATCGCCGATTGCTCTTGGTGTTGACGTGAATGATGTCAATATCTTTCTTCATGATATGATCCCTGAGAAAATGATGACAAATTTCAATGTGCTTTGTCTTCGAGTGCTGGACTGGATTGTTGGTAATCTTGATGGCGCTTTCATTGTCGCAGAAAAGAGGTACGTGTGTTAGATTGATGTCATAGTCCTTGAGAGTTTGCTTCATCCATAGAAGCTGAGCACAACAAGATCCAGCAGCAATGTATTCAGATTCTGCAGTTGAGAGTGACACACAGTTCGCTTCTTTGAAGACCAACAGACGAAAGTGATCGTCCCGTAAAGTGACATGTGCCCGATGTAGACTGCGATCCACTTTGTCACCAGATAATCAGCATCGAAAATCCAACTAAATCAAATTTTGAGCCCTTTGGATACCATAATCCGAGTGTTGGGGTGTGAGCCAAATATCAAGAATTCGCTTCACAGCTAAGTGATGCGATTCCTTTGGTGCCGCTTGGAATCGAGCACACATGCAAACACTAAGCATGATATCTGGCCTAGATGCACATAGGTAGAGTAAGGAACCAATCATGGAGCGGTATACCTTTTGATCGAACTCTTTACCATTGTCGTCGGGACCCAAGTGGTGTTTGGTGGCATTGGCGTCATGTATCCTTTGCACTCTTGCATTCCAAACTTCTTGAGCAATCTTGGAGGTATTTTTCTTGAGATATAAAGATGCCATTCCTTTTTGTCGATTTAATGAAGACCAAGGAAGAACTTGAGCTCTCCCATCATGGACATCGATATTGCTCTTGCATCATGTATCCAAACTCATCACTATACTTCGGTTGGTGCGGTAGAAGATAATGTCATCCACATATATTTGGCATACAAACAGTTCACCATCATATGTCTTCGTGAAGAGTGTGGGATCAAGGGATCCAGGTTTGAAGCCTTTGCTCTTCGTGAAGTTTTGATTGTATCATACCGGTAGCGAGGAGCTTGTTTGAGGCCATCTGATTGCTTTATTTAGCTTGTACACCATATCAGGATGTTTTGGATCTTCAAAGCCAGGTGGTTGAGCGACATATACTTCTTCTTCAATCTTGCCGTTGAGAAATGCACTCTTCACATCCATTTGATAGAGCAAGATGTTGTGGTGGTTAGCATAGGCCAGTAGAATGCGAATAGCTTCAAGCCTAGCTACCGGAGCAAATGTTTCATCGAAGTCAATTCCTTCAACTTGAGTATATCCTTGAGCCACAAGCCTTGCTTTGTTTCTGACGACTTGACCATGCTCATCTTGCTTGTTTCGATATATCCATTTGGTGCCAATAATGTTATGCTTGCGAGGGTCAGGACGCTTGACAAGTTCCCAAACATTATTCAGCTTGAACTGTTGAAGTTCTTCTTGCATAGCTTGAATCCATTCTGGTTCCATAAAGGCTTTAGCAACTTTCTTGGGTTCTGATATTGATACAAAGGAAAAGTGCCCACAGAAATTTGCTAGCTGTGTTGCTCTTGAGCGAGTAAGCGGACCAGGTGCATTAATGCTATCGATTATCTTCTCAATCTGTACTTCATTTGCAACTCGAGGATGAACTCGACGAAGACTTTGCTCTTGCTGATCATCATCATTGGAAGGATTGTCTTCAGGCTGAGCATTGTCTTCTGGTTGGTTAGGTGCGAAATGATAAGTTCCTCTTCAGTTGTGCTTGAAGGCATGATTTCACGGTTCCCATCAGCTTGATAGATTATTTGGGTGGAGCTTCATCTAGTGTGCTTGGCAGGAACTCTCTTTGTGAGCCATTGGTTTCATCAAATCGCACATCTACAGTTTCGACGATTTTGTAGAGATAGAGATTGAAGACTCTGTAAGAGTGTGAGTCCTTTCCGTAACCGAGCATGAAGCCTTCGTGAGCTTTGGGTTCAAATTTTGACTTGTGATGTGGATCCTTGATCCAACACTTAGCCCCAAACACTCAAATAAGCGACATTTGGCTTCTTGCCAAGAAGGAGCTCATAGGATGTTTTGTTCAGAAGCTTATGGATATAAACACGTTGATGACGTGACAAGTCTGTATCAATGGCTTCGTGCCGAACTTTCTTGGTGTCTTGTACTCGTCGAGCATTGTTCTAGCCATCTCAATGAGGGTTCTGTTCTTGCGCCCACGATGCCATTTTTTGGGGTGTGTATGGAGCAGAGAACTCATGAGTGATTCCCATGGTATCCAGATAAAGATCAAGTCCGTGTTCTTGAATTGATTGCCATTATCACTTCGATATGCTTGATCTTGACGCCATAATTGTTCATTGCTCGATTGGCGAATAATCGTCTGAAGACATCTTGCACTTCAGTCTTGTAGAGAATTATGTGCACCCATGTGTATCTTGAGTAGTCATCAACAATGACGAAGCCATAGAGACAGGCAGTTGTCGTGAGGGTAGAGTAATGAGTAGGGCCAAACAAATCCATGTGAAGCAGCTCGAAGGGTTGAGATGTCGTCATGATTGTCTTCGAGGGGTGCTTTGCCCTAGTCATCTTTCCAGCTTCGCAGGCACCACACAAATGATCCTTCTTGAACTTGACACCTTCGATGCCTATGACATGCTTCTTCTTGGCGAGTGTGTGTAAGTTCCTCATTCCAGCATGCCCCAGCCTTCGATGCTAGAGCCAACATTCTGAAGCTTTTGCGAGAAGACATACGGCAAGCTGTGGACCTGCTGAGAAATCTACCATGTATAGATCATCTTTCCTATATCCTTCAAAAACTAGAGACTTGTCAGATTCCATTAGTACAAGGCAACGATATTTTCCGAATATCACAATCATGTTTAAGTCACAAAGCATTGAGACAGACATTAAGTTGAAGCCAAGGGATTCAACAAGCATCACTTTGTCCATGTGTTGATCCTTTGAGATTGCAACTCTACCTAGACCCAATACCTTGCTTTTACCAGTGTCAGCAAATGTGATGTGACTCTTGTCTGATGGACGTAAGGTTGAGTCCATGAGAAGACTTGATCACCACCATATGATTAGTGCATCCACCGTCCATTATCCATTCTCAAGCATGAGGTGTCATACCCTACAAGATGCAGTTAGGGGATAGGCTTCACCAAGAGCATTGTGAAGCATAAACATTTGATGGGCAAGTGGATTATTGAAGCTTAAATCAAGATTAGGACTGATGGGATGAATGGCAAACGATTCAGAACAAAATACATAGTGAGACCATTTGGGCATTTGATCTTGTGCCCTACAAGATGTTTTAGGTCCCCAAAGAATAGCATCGACGCCTTTGATTTTGGGCCGAGACCCTTTCCGCAAAAGAGAGTTAATTCTTCTTAACCACCCACATCTTCGGGGTGGCTTAGAAGCAATGAGTCTAAGTGCATCATCTGAGAATTTCGCTTTGGAGCCCTAGCAAATAGCCTTGCAGGAGATGAATGATACTCATATGAATAAGCGTAAAAGTTCTTAGTTCTATGAACATAGCGGTTTGAGGACACACGCTCATATTCATAAATTTGAGTATTGTTTCCTCGCAAAACATTGGCGTTAGGGTGACTCAAGTGAGTCCTCATGTCGTATGAAGCCTTTGGACCATATGACGCCTTTGGTGCAGGGTTTGTCTTCTTCCGGATGGTGTCATGATGACATTCACTGGAAGATTCTCAAGACAGCTTTTGGGAACCCAGATCTTCTTCATAGGCGGTCCATTCCTGCAGTTAGTACCAATATACCGCAAACACTTCACCATTACGATTCTTGAACAGCTTATAGTTTGCATCAAAGGATTCATCAATGATAATAGGGTTAGCACAGGTAAAGCCAGATAAGGTGGATGGATCCATGAAGGTCCCTTTGCAAACAACCCATGTGGTTTTGGGATCCGCTCGGGCTTCCAAAGAGGAACCATCAACATTCATTTTCCTCTCGAACCCAACACCCTCTTTCCTAGGGTTTGGTTCAGAATCGCTTTTGAGGACATCGCAAAGTGTCGATGCCCTTTCGGACTTTTATACATCCCTGTTTCAAGCAATGTCTTCAACCTAGCATTTTCATCAACAATAGCGGTGGTATCCTCCTCGGAGGGTTAGTTACCACATTAGTAGTTGAAGACAATGCAACGAGAGCAGCAGTTGAACATTCAACAGCAGAGGTAGCGATATCACGCCAAGACATTTTAGACATGGTGGTTCAAATCCATCCCGAGCGGAACTGATCATTGGAGCGAAGTGACTCATTCTCTTTTTGAAGATCTTCATGAGCCGCTCTCAATTTCTCAAGCTCTTGCTTCCTTTGAAGATAATCATAGGAGAGCCTTTCATGAGTAGTTGATAGCGTTTCATGACGATTTTCAAGTTCTTGGTACTTAGCATGAAGATTTTAATGTCTTCAACTAAGGACTGTGAACGTGTCATTTCGCGCCCAACAGGTCATCGCTTTTGTCTAACAGTTTTTGAGTATGTTCCATAGCTCTTTGTTGTTCAGTTGCAATTTTAGCAAGTGTTTTGTAGCTGGGTTTGGATTCACAATCGAGTCATCTTCACTTGATGTTTGAAAGTAGGCATCACGTGATTTTACCTTGGCACCGCGTGCCATGAAGCAAGAGGTGGGAGCAGGGTCGTCCTTGTCATCGCCTTGACGTTGGTGTAGAAGTCATTGTCTTCATTGTTGAAGATGGACTTGGCAACATAGGCTGTGGCTAAAGCCAGACTTGCAACGCCCGGGTCGGACTCCTCTTCAGATTCCACCTCCACTTCCTCAGAAGCAGACTCCTCCTCTGAATCCATTTCCTTGCCAACAAAAGCACGAGCCTTGCGGATGAGCTCTTCTTATGCGATGAAGACTTTGATGAAGACTTGGAAGAAGACTTTGAAGATTTCTTCTTTTCTTGTCATCGTAATCATATTCCTTGCTCTTCTTCTTCTTCTTCTCATTGTCCCCTTGTGGACACTCGGAGATATAGTGTCCAGTTTTCTTGCACTTGTGACAGTTCTCTTCTTGTAGTCTTGAGTGGAAGCTTCATCATTTCTTGAGCTGGATCGTGAAGACTTTCAAGCCTTTCTTCCTAGTGAACTTCGGAACTTCTTCACAAGCATAGCAAGTTCCTTTCCAATGTCTTGGGATCATCGTAACCATGATGATTCTTCTTCGATGAGGAAACAACTTTTGCCTTCAAAGCGCGAGTTCGGCCATAGTTGGGACCGTAGATATCTCTTTTCTCAGATAGCTGGAACTCATGTGTGTTGAGCCTCTCAAGTATATCAGACGGATCGAGTGTCTTGAAGTCAGGACGTTCTTGTATCATGAGGGCAAGGGTGTCAAAAGAGCTGTCAAGTGATCTCAGTAGTGTCTTGACGATTTCATGCTTGGTGACCTCAGTGGCGCCGAGAGCATGAAGCTCATTTGTGATGTCAGTGAGGCGATCAAACGTGAGCTGGACATTTTCATTGTCGTTTCTCTTGAAGCGGTTGAAGAGGTTGCGAAGAACACTGATTCTTTGATCTCTCTGGGTTGAGATGCCTTCGTTGACCTTGGATAGCCAGTCCCAGACTAGCTTCGACGTTTCCAGAGCACTCACACGGCCATACTGCCCTTTGGTCAGATGACCACAGATGATGTTCTTTGCGCTTGAGTCGCTTGAATGAACTTCTTGACATCAGTAGGGGTGACACCTTCACCAGATTTAGGAACGCCGTTCTTGACGACATACCAGAGGTCGACATCAATGGCTTCAAGATGCATGCGCATCTTATTCTTCCAGTAGGGATAGTCAGTTCCATCGAACACGGGGCAAGCAGCGGAGACCTTGATTATCCCTGCAATGACATAGCTAAAACTCCGGTGGTTAAATCGAATCACACGTAACAAGGAGTACCTTGCTCGATACCAATTGAAAGTGCTAGTTATCGACTAGAGGGGGGGTGAATAGGCGATTTTTATGAAAGTCTTCAAAACACGGATGTTTCGAAGACAAACAACAGTGACCTAGTTGATAAGCAGCGGAAGATAAACTACAACAAGCAAGCCATAGTCAAGTATGCAATAATGTGAACGGACAAGACTAATAGCAGCTATGTAGTAAGGATCAGGATGGAAGATAGTATGAAGCCAATCAGCTAAAGTAGTCAAGCAATGAAGTCAAATAGATAAGGAAAATAAGCAATGACTTCACGAAGACAAACTAAAGGTAAAGGAGGGAAGGGATAGAACCAGTCACTAGTTGAAGACACAGGATTTGTTGGACCAGTTCCAGTTGCTGTGACAACTGTACATCTGGTTAGGGAGGCTGAGATTCAACTCAGAAGACCGCGTCTTCACCTTATTCCCCTTGAGCTAAGGACACACAGTCCTCGCCCAATCACTCTGGTAAGTCTTCAAGGTAGACTTCCGAACCTTCACAGACGACGTTCACCGGCAATCCACAATGACTCTTGGATGCTCGAGCGCGACGCCTAACCGGGTGGAGGATTCACAGTCCTCAAGTGTAATAAGTCTTCACGTCACAGACAGGAAAACTTCAGTGATGCCTAACACTCTTTGGCTCTGGGTGTTTTGGGCTTTGTCCTCGCAAGGATTTCTCTCTCAAAGGCTTCGAGGTGGGTTGCTCTCAAACGACAAAAGTCGTGCACTAACTCTAAGCAGCCACCAATTTATGGTGTAGGGGGTGGGCTATTTATAGCCACTAGGCAACCCGACCTGTTATGTCCGAAATGACCTTGGGTCACTAAGGAACTGACACATGTTCCAACGGTCAGATTTAAAACACACACGGCAACTTTACTTGGGCTACAAGCAAAGCTGACTCATCCAGCTCTGGATAAGTTTTGCTCTCATTATCTTCGCTCGAAGACATAGGATTTGGGTTGAGCATCACTTCAGTCATTCTGACTATGATCACTTGGACCCCACTTAACAGTACGGTGGTTCCTACGACTCAACAAAGAAGAAAAGGAAACAACAAAACAACACGATCTTTAGCGTTCCATAGTCTTCACTCAATGTCTTCTCATGTCATAGTCTTCAATGTGAATATCTTCACATACCACCATTGTCTTCAATGTCTTCATACATTTTTAGGGGTCGTCTCCGGTAGGTAAACCGAATCAATGAGGGACACTACCTGCGTTATCCTGCAATTCTCACAAACGCATTAGTCCCTCAACCACATTTGTCGTCAATACTCCAAAACCAACTAGGGGTGGCACTAGATGCACTTACAGAAGTTTTTCATCCAGAGTGGTTGGCTAATCCGGTGTTGGTGCTTAAGAAGAACGACACTTGGCGTATGTGTGTGGACTACACAGATTTGAACAAGGCGTGTCCAGCTGATCCTTTTGCTCTCCCTCGTATTGATCAAATCATTGATGCTGCGGCGGGTTGTGAGCGTTTGAGTTTTCTTGATGCTTATTCGGGTTATCATCAGATCAAGATGGCAATTAAGGATCAGGAGAAGACAGCGTTTATAACTCCCTTTGGAGCCTTCTGCTATGTGTCTATGCCTTTTGGACTCAAGAGTGCCCAGGCGACTTACCAGCGTTGTGTGCAGAATTGTCTTCATAATCAGATCGGGCGCAATGTTCATGCCTATGTGGATGATATTGTGGTGAAGTCTAGGAAGGAGGAGACATTGATAGATGACATGAAGGAGACCTTTGATAACCTCCAGGTTTATAAGATGATGCTTAACCCGGCCAAGTGTGTTTTTGGTGTACCAGCATGCAAACTTTTGGGTTTCCTAGTGTCTAACAGGGGCATTGAAGCTAATCCGAAGAAGATCAAGGCTATTACTTCATGGCTAAACCGAAGTGTATCAATGATGTTCAGCGCTTGGCAGGCCGGATTGCCGCCTTAAGCCGGTTTATCAGTCGCCTTGGGGAGAAGGCCATCCCTTTTTATCAAATGCTGAAGAAAACAGATGACTTCGTCTGGAGTGATGCTGCTAACGAAGCATTTGAGGCTCTAAAATGGCAGCTCGCCGAGCCGCCTGTTCTTGCTGCCCCCATTGATAAGGAACCATTGCTGTTATATGTGGCTGCTAACGACCGGGCTGTCAGCGTGGCTATTGTGGTGGAGCGCAAGGAGGTAGGAAAGGAGTATCCGGTTCAACGACTGGTTTATTACATCAGCGAGGTGCTTATTGAGTCAAAACAGAGATACCCACATTAGCAGAAGCTTGTATATGGGGTTTTCATGGCGACCCAGAAGCTTAAGCAATACTTTTAGGGCCATCCTATTACTGTGGTCAGTTCGGCTCCTTTGGGAGATATCATCCAGAACAGGGAAGCGACTGGCCGGGTTGCTAAGTGGGCTATTAAGCTTGGTCCTCACGGGTTAAAATACATGCCTCGCACAGCCATCAAGTCCCAAGCGCTCGTGGATTTCATCAATGACTGGACAGAGTTACAGGCGTCAGAGGATAAACCGGATAACACATACTGGACTATTCACTTCGACGGATCCAGGCAGTTGGAGGGCTCAGGGGCTGGAGTGGTTCTTACTTCCCCTCGAGGTGACAAATTTTGTTATGTTCTCCGCTTGATGTTTCCTTGTACTAACAATGCAGCTGAGTACGAGGCCCTGCTCCATGGTCTTCGAATGGCTAAGGAGATGAATTTGAGCCGGGTTAAGTGCTTCGATGACTCGGACCTGGTGGCTCAACAAGTATCTAGTACTTGGGATTCCAAGGACCCGCTCATGGCAGCATATCATCAAGAGGTGGATATTGTTGCAGGTCATTTTAAGGGTTATCAGGTGGATCATGTGGACAGGCGAAAGAATGAAGCGGCGGACGCTTTAGGCCGTTTGGGCTCTCAGCGTAAACCGGTGCCGCCCAATGTTTTGCTGGACGTTTTGCATAACCCGTCGGTCAAGCTCCCCACGGAGGAAGATTTGGCTGTTCCTGATCCGGAGGCTCGGTTGGTGGCGGCGCTTCACGTTATCCCGGATTGGACGGTCCCATATTTGACGTATATGAACCGGGCCGAGTTACCAGAGGATGAAGTTTTGGCCAGACAGATAGTCCGGCGGTCCAAGTCCATGACTATTATCAATGGCGAGTTACATCACTGCAGCGTCTCGGGGGCTTTTCAGCGTTGTGTCTCTCCTGAAGAAGGTTGTGAAATTTTGCGTGAAATCCACGAAGTGGATTGTGGTCATCATGCCGGTTCAAAATCCCTTGTGGCCAAGGATTTTCGTCACGGTTTCTATTGGTTGACGACTCATGTTGATGCTGAAGACTTGGTCAAAAAGTGTGATGGTTGTCAGAAGTTTTCACGCCGAGCCCATGTTCCGGCCCAGGAGTTAAGGATGATTCCAATCACCTGGCCATTTGCAACTTGGGGGCTTGATATGGTTGGGCCCTTTAAGAGGTCCAAGGACAAGAAGACCCACCTTTTGGTGGCGGTTGATAAGTTTACCAAGTGGGTGGAAGCAGAGCCAGTCAGCAAGTGTGACGCAGCCACGGCGGTTCAATTCATGAAGAAGGTGATTTTCCACTTTGGTTTTCCACATAGCATCATCACAGATAATGGCACGAATCTCTCCAAAGGAGCCATGGAAGAGTTCTGTCAACGTGAGCACATCCGGCTTGATGTGTCATCAGTGGCTCACCCCCAGTCTAATGGTCAAGCTGAGAGGGCTAATCAAGAAATCCTGAAGGGTATCAAGCCCCGGCTTATGGTCCCTTTGCAGAGGACGCTGGGTTGTTGGTTGGAAGAATTGTCGTCTATGTTATGGAGCATTAATACTACCCCCAATAGATCTACGGGTTATACACCTTTCTTCATGGTTTATGGGGCAGAAGCAGTTCTCCCAAGTGATATTCGTCATGACTCGCCTCGAGTGGCAGCTTATGTTGAAGCGGATAATGAAAGAGCACGCCAAGAGGCATTGGACCTGTTAGATGAGAAACGGGACATAGCGGCGGCTCGCTCGGCGATTTATCAGCAAGACCTGCGGCGTTATCACACCCGCCGGGTTAAAACCAGAACTTTTCAAGAAGGCGACTTAGTGCTCCGGCTTATCCAAGATTAGACCGATATGCACAAGCTATCCCCACCTTGGGAAGGGCCCTTTGTGGTCAGCAAGAATCTAAACAACGGTCCGTACTATCTCATCGATGTTCGAGAGCACAAAGACTCACGTAAGTCGAAGGAGGAGATGATCCGGCCGTGGAATATAGCTCATCTACGGCCTTACTACACCTGAGCCATAGGCTCCTATCATGTACATATCTTTTGGCGATGTATATATTATGATCAATATAATAAACCGGAGCCCCAACTAAAGCGGGGTATCTGTTATTTTTCTCATATCATGAGTGGTTACATGGGGGCCTATGTTTGCAAAGCGGCTTCCGGTTTACCCCTTGATTCAGCTTATATAGCTATATTTATATATAAATCACTTGGGGCTTGGTCGTGTTCGAACCATAGCTACACCTCTTGATTGGCTCAGAGTCGCAAAAGAAAATCACTTGGGGGCTTGGTCGTGTTTGAACCATAGCTACACCTCTTGATTGGCTCAGAGCCGCAAAAGAAAATCACTTGGGGGCTTGGTCGTGGTCGAACCATAGCTACACCTCTTGATTGGCTCAGAGCCGCAAAAGAAAGTCACTTGGGGGCTTGGTCATATTCGAACCATAGCTACACCTCTTGATGGGCTCAGCGCCAAAAATTACATAGGGGCCAAAGAGTGTTGCAAAAGAACAACTCAAACATAGGCACCCACTGAGCACGGCTCAAAATATTGCTTGGGGATTCTTTGCTATCGCAGTGAACGAAGAATCTACACTTGCAATAGGCTATCAAGCCACGACTTGGAAGCATGGTGTATACACCTAAAACCCCGGGTTAACATGCCTTCATCAAGTAAGTCACTCCATCCAGGTAAACCTGGTACGACCCGTCGAACTTCGACAAGTCAATCTCATAAGACCCTGAACTTGTCAAAGTTAAAACGACGATTGGTTAAGGATTGAGGACCATCTTAAAAGGCTTTGTAAAATGGTTTAACTTAGCGGCCTAGCAGCCCATGAAAAGCCTCGAATTTGGGGCCTGGCAGCCCGTGAAAAGCCTCGACTAGAAGTTTTCATATGTTTTTACTTTGCCTAGTTTTGTTCTCCTTTGATGAGATTTTTGATAAACCGGCGTCTGCTGACCCGGCTTGGCTTTCAAATATAAGTTATCAGTATATGATAAACCGGTGTTTGATGAACCGGTCTGGTGCTGACGATAATTCACCCGTATGATCATTCGATGTTTATTATAACCCGGTATGGCTTTATTATAAACCAGCAAAGCATGGTGAGAGTTATAAACACTCAAGATTTGGGTTATCACCCTCAAATAAAGTTGTACAACAACAAAGTGATTCAATATCACAGGTATGGCGTATTTCATATTTCAATTATTCATAATATCGCAGCCTAGGTTATAAACCTTGGCTTTATATTGGGCGTTATGACCCGTCCGGCGATGAACCGCCAGGACAATTTTCATTTATTATATGCAGAAGTAGGATTGCATAAAGCTGTTAAGGATCATCAGGAGTTATAAACATCATTATCATGATAGATTAACAGTGTCAGGCAAAGTGAATATGCACGATGGCATAGCAGACCAAGTGTTTCAACTAGCCTATTACAAGGCGCTTTGACGGCCCAAAAGAATAACTGTTTTGTCACATAGATGACAGTGTGCAGAAGATAAACCGGCCTCCGGATCATTATTCTTCCTCGGGCTGACCTGAAAGTTGCGTGTCATCTTGCGCCGGTTCAGCCTCCCTCTCTCCACCCAAGGGCTGGAAGTCAACAGTTGTCCAATCAATCCCGGTTAAGGCTTGGAAGACAGCTTCATCGTGTATAAGGTTGGACGGTTCAACATCAGGGGCGTAAGTATGCTTACGGTTTGGCGGGATCAGATTTTCCACATCATAAGTTGGTGCATTTATCCGTTTGCCGCTGGCATCATAAGAGTTCTGATAAAACGACAAGTCAGTGTCTTCAGCCAACTTGCTTGCCAGTGGACGCATTTCTTGATTGATAGCCCTGAGGTCGTCATTATCAAATTCTGACCCGTCCTCCTTTTGGCTTGGATAACCATTCCCATTGTCTTCCGGATCGAGATCAGATATCCAGGCCTTGGCCTGAGTCAATGCGGTGAGAGCACCGGACCTAGCAGCTGATTTCTTCAATTCTTCAATCCGGGTAGGCATCATGGATAACTTCTCCAGTGTTTCCTTGATTAACGTTGGGGCGGTTTATTATTTGAAGCTGTGCAGATGGCTCGTTGAGCGCCGGTATATAACTGCTCCACCAATGTATAGGCAGCCTTCAACTTTTTGCACATGTCTATGCCAAGATGAGTAATACGGCTACCTGCAAAAGGATCAAACTATTATTAAACCGAAGTTTGATAACTGGCGTTTGTTCAAAAGTTTATGAAGAGGTCTTTACCAAAGATGGCAGAGGTCATGGCATTGATCTGCCGCTTCAAGCTGCTCAGTTCTTCTGTTACCGGATTAAGGGCATTTTCAGCGTCTTCTGCCCGCTTTAGCAAAGATGATTTTTCAGCTTCCCAGTCTGCCCGTTCACCCTTAAAGTACTCCTTCAGTTGTTCCATGGTTTTTAAAGCGGTGGTCAGCTCGCCTTTAACCTTGCAAGTCTCTGCTTGCTGGGACTTGATATTTTCCTGAAGGTCGGTGATTTGAGAATCTTTTTTGGTCAGCTCATCCTGAAAGAGACAGTTAATGAGTTAGTAATACATCTTGGAAGTCCCAAGTTCATAACAAGTTATACACTTGGCACTTGGGGGCTAATGCGGATTGCTTTTTATCAGCTGTCAATCTACGTCCCAAGCACATAACAAGTTATCTACTTGACACTTGGGGCCTAATGCATATTTGCTCAAGAATAAGATGGATTACCATAATCACATGTTGTGGAAGCAGTATGACAAGAGATGTACCGGTTCATTCTAAAGATATAAGCCGGTCCATGGGGGCTACACCGGCAAAGTTAACGCAATCGATTCTATTACAAGACCCGGTTCACAACATTTTTGTGAACCGGCCCTTGGGGGCTACTGGAGTTGATATTCTAAGACAGTTATACGGAATAAATATGTATGTACAAGAAAGTGATAGTTACCTCATAATGATCCTTCATCAGGCCCACTAAGCCGGCTTCATAGTCACGGCTCGTGTACAGGCGGTTCAAAAAACCAGAATGAAGATCTTGAGCGTTGAGATGGGCATAGCTTGATAAGTCGGATTTCCATTTGCCCTTGTCCATAGCAGCAATTTCCTCTTTGGCACTATGCTTTGATAAAGTGATAGGACGGCGAGGAGAGGTGAAACCCATGCCAGTTACAATAAATCATCATCAGTAGCCTTGGCTGGGCTTGGCGGATTATCAGATGTTCTTACTGGGCTTGGTGGATTAGCAGCTGGACTTGGTGGATCAGCAGGTTGGTCCGTCGGGTTTGTCTCCACCGGTTCAACAAAAGTGTCCGGAGCCTGAGGTACCGGATCATCAAGGACAGTGTTAGCATCCGGATCAACAGCTTCTGGGGTCTTCTCCGGTTCAGTAGCCGGTTCATCATCGGTTGTCTTGTTCAACTTAGCTTTTTTGCTGGGTCTGGCTTTGGCACTGGAAAAACAGGCACAAGGTCAGTATAATAACAAATAATGAGTGGCATAAAAGGTTAAGTGTAAAATGCTTACCCAGGAACAGTTTTAAGAGGAGGAAGTTGTGTGGCCGATGACTCGTCGGATGATGAATGGGAAGTTCCCTGGTAATTTGAGTCAGACGGATTAAGAGGGTATCGGAAGTATCCCGCCTTAGGATAAAGTGTGTCAGGAGTATAAGAAAACCTCTTGGCGGCGTTTGCGAACCGGAGAGTTCGGTAAACCGGAGGAGGTCACCACTTGGCCACTATGCCGAGTTGTGCGGCGAGTTTCATGCTGCTGTGTCTTCAAAAGAAAGTGCGGATCCAAATAAGAAAGAGGGCATGAAAATTTTACTTTCCGGACTGCTCGACGGATTTTTGGTATTGGCACAGGAGTTGAATCAGAAGAAAGAATAGTTACCTCGTCAGTATGGCTAGCTTCCGCGTCATCCTGATAATGATCATTGTCAATAAGGTGTATGAAAAAGGAACCAAGAGAGTCAAGTTCTACCTCTGAATCCGGGTTATCCAAATCATCATCAATGATTGGCTCAGACGGTTCAACGTTTCTCCTTTTTGCAGGCTTCTTTGTAGCTTTGGTCTTGAGCCGAGGAGCTCTCACCGGTTTATCCTGAGGTTTCCTTTTCCAGAACGGATCGTCGGCCTGCACAGACAGACAGTGAATTATAAAAGAGCAGTTAACAAGGGATGGATTAAAGACAAAAAATGCGGTAATTCTTACCTTTGGCGGTTTGTTGGAAGCATAAAAAGGACCGAGCCCTGTTTTGCTGCAATCAGCCACCGGTTCATCAAGCATCTTCTTGACGGCCTCGGTGACTTCATCGTCAGTGAGCTGGATGTCAATATGACGTTGAGGGTCTTTAAGATCCCCTGTGTATTCACACATTAAACCGGGGCGCCGGCTTAAAGGCAGAACGCTCCAAGAAATCCAGCATCGAACAAAATTCATGCATGTAAGTCCGTTTGCGACGAAGGCTCTGAGTTTCGATAGCTGAGGGGCATATTTTGCTTGTTCCATGGCAGTCAATCGTTGAGGAAGTGGATGATTTTTTGTAAGCCGGTGTGGGCGATAACCCGGCAGAGGATTTTCATTGTCCGGAGCTGTGTTTCGGCAATAAAACCAAGTCTGATTCCAGTCTTTGGGATGACTGTGATGCTTGGCGTGAGGGAAATCAACATCTTTCCTCTTCTGAATTGAAACGCCACCCAGTTCAGTGTTGGGTCCGTCTGTAAATTCAGTACGGCGGTTTAAATAAAAGAAGTCCCGGAACAGCTCGACAGTAGGTTCTTCTTGTAGATACACTTCACAAAATTGCCAGTTGCAAATATTGGACACGGAGTTTGGTCCGATATCTTGAGGGCGGATTTGAAAGCTAGCAAGCACGTCACGGAAGAATTTTGATCCGGGAGGGGAAAACCCTCGACTTAGATGATCATCAAACACAATAACTTCTCCGTCCTTGGGTTCAGGAGGATTTTCTGGACCGGGGACTCGCCAATGGATGGTTTCCTTACTTGCTAAAGCGCCGGTGGCAACACATCCATCCAGTCGCGCTTCCGTAACCCGGGAAGGGACCCAATTGCAAGCAGAAAACTGTTTGGCCATTTCAACGGCAAGCTGGAAAATAGGATTAAACCGGTTTAAGGCTCACGACTAGCACGAATAAACCGGCGTGAGGACGGAAGGAGAAGAAATTGAAACATATGTATATGATAAACCAGATTCTGATATAAAATTCAAGTTGGCGGTTTAAAAGAGGGCTAATGGTACCTGGCGGGTTATCGTTTTCTAAAGGTTAAACCGCCTACAATGGTGTGGAAGATACAGATCTGAAAAATTCCTAAGTGTTGCACAAACAGATTTCACAGATTGGTGCTATAATTTTGGATCTACCGCAGTTCTACAAAGGAGATAAATTTTAAACCTAAAAGTCGCGACAGCAGAAGAACACATATGCTCAGATGGGGTCTTATGCAGAAAAAGATGTCTTCTGTGATCGGAAAGGGATGCTAAACTACTGTTGCTCGCCTTTACTATCAGATTCAGATCAAACTATGCGATCTAAGAAAGAAAAAGGAGGAACGGTGAAGAACACCGATGAACAGCAGAAACCCTAATGCATATCTGGTATTCGAGAAGGGGGATACTTACTGGCGCTGCTGAACAGCGGGGATGCGTCGCAGTTTCTCTGGTCAAGACAGGTTGATGCAGCGGCCTTTGTTGGTGCAGAGATGAAGGTTGACGGCGCGTGGCGGTGCTCGGGCTTTGAGGCGACGCGAGGTGGAAGAAGAGATGAAAAGGCAAGGGGGAAATGGAAAGGACCCCCGGTCTTATTTATGAAGGTGAAAGGATAAGTGCCAGGCGTGAGAATCAAGGAGCCTAAGGGTTGGATATGTGACAGAGTTGTCGCCTCGATTGTCGGAGGCTCATTAATGAAGGTGAGATATATACCATTTTAAATAACAGGTGACGTCATGGCGGTTTATCATGATACTGGAAAATGACGTCATGGCGGTTTACAAGATTTATGCGGAGGTGCTGAAGGATGAATTGTTCTCAAGTTTTGAAGATTGACATGAACCAGTCCAAATCAATTTGGGTCCTAATGTTGGGGATATTACTACTGGGTATAAACCGACCAGGAGAGGCCGGGTTATCCCCATAATGAGTTATTCCTATTTGAAGCCCATGAAGGCAAGGAGTATGGCGCTTTACTACAGAGACTTAAAGGCCCAAGGCCCAAAGGCAGATTAGGCCTGTAGATATAAACCGCCATGTAATATATAACTTGTATCGTAAGGTAGGAGAAAGTAAAGACCGAGGCGGACACATGTATGAGCCGGCCTCAGGATTCTGTAGACCACCGGGCGTCGACTTGTGTATATAAAGGCACGACCCGGCGGCGGTTCAGGACAAGAAACAACAGCTCGAGATCCAGGTAAAGCGATTCCGCTCCCTGATCATCGAGACCACATCAATTCCACCACAACTGGATCGTAGGCTTTTACCTTCACCGCAAGGGGCCGAACCAGTATAAACTTCCCGTGTCCTTTGTCCGGTTTAACCCCTTTAAGCTAATCTCGTTGCGATGGCTCCACGACTAAGTCCTTTCGCTAGGACATCTGCCGTGACAAACCCACGACAAGTCTACCCATCGGTCGGAGAAGCCCATCTTTTGCATCACCCGCTTGAAGAAAACCCAGTCCACCCTATCATAAGCTTTGGAGAGGTCTAGCTTATAAGCACAAAAGCTCTTCGAAGGATCTTTCTCTTGCTTTATATACTAAATGCACTCGAAAGCTACTAAAGCATTGTCCGTTATCATCCTCCCTGGAATGAAGGCACTCTGCTCTGGTGATATAACAACATCCAACAAAGGACGAAGCCTATTCACTAAGCACTTGGAGATCACCTTATAAATTACGTTACATAAGCTTATTGGCCTGTAGTAGGACATACTCATAGGGTTAGAAACCTTGGGAATAAGAGTAATGGAAGTAGAGTTCACACCTTCTGGCATAATGCCCGTGCGAAAAAACTCACTAACCGCCGTGATCACACTGTCTTTTAGAACACTCCAGTTGCGCTGGAAAAACCGGGCCGTAAATCTATCCGGGCCCGGGGCCTTCAGGGGCCTATTTGAAATAAAGCATCTGAAATCTCTTTTTTGCTAAAAGGTGCACACAGCTTTATGTTATCCTCTTCCGAAATCACTGGAGCAACAAGATTAACAACCTGACTTGGGTCAATATTAGGGTCCGCCATAAAAATATTATGGAAGTATTCGTTAGCTATTTTACCCATAGCCGAGAAATTTGAGTGCACAACTCCTATATTGTCCGTTAACTCACGGATCTTGTTCTTCCTTGCCCTCCAGATTGCTTTGCTCTGAAAATATTTTGTATTTCTGTCACCTTCCTTAAGCCATGTAATTCTCGATCTCTAGAGCCACATCATCTCCTCCTGGTAGAGCAATTCATTCGTCTTATCAGTTATCTCCCTAATTTATTGTCGGTCAGCATGCATATTCATCAATTCCTCCAATTGTGAACGAGACTTTGCAAGCTCCCTTGTTAAATTACCAAACTTTTTGCCCCATGATCTTAGGGCTGACATAGTTTTACCTAGTGCAAGCTGGAGTTCCGCCATGTTTCCTATTGCACCAACGGATTCCCATGCCTCCTTTACAACTTCTAGTAATGCAGGATCTCTCTCCCAAAACAGCTCATGACGTCAGCAACCTCGTGTAACCTTTTGTTGTTCAGCCTCCCCTTTCAATATTAGGGCGACATGGTCCGAACATGGCGACGGCACATGCCGGACTGAAGCAAAGGCAAACATGTTTCTCCAAGCATTAGTTGCTACAACCATGTCCAATCTGACACGTACATTACTTTGTCCACTACGCAAGTTGTCATACGTGAAAGGAACACCTATAAAGCCCAGGCCAATCAATCCACACACCTCCCAAGTGTCCCTAAAAGCGATCATCTACGGTTCAGATCTAGGGACCGCAGACATATGCTCGAAACTCCAGAGAGCTTCGTTGAAATCACCTATCACAAGCCACGGGAGATCATTCGTATTCTTAAGATTCTGAAGCTTTGACCACATAATGTGAAGATTCTCCGTTCGAGGTTCACCATAAACACATGTCAATCTCCACTGTTCACCCCCTCAGTTAATCTGACTAGGACATCAATGTATCTTTCATCCTTGTCCAAGATCTCCACACAGCAAGATTCATATGCCAGTACAATGCAAGGCCACCGTTCATTCCATTACTGTCTACCCCTTCAAAACCTTTAAGGAAGCCGGCCCCGAATCTGCCTCATCTTACTTGCTTTCTGTCTTGTCTCACGTAGGAAAACAAAAGTGGGGGAATGCGACTGAGACAATGTCGCTATTTCTCGAACTGTCCGGGGATTCCCCCCTCCCCGGCAGTTCCAACTGATGCAATTCATTGGGCTCGGCGGTCCTCACTCTCGGAGGCCACCTTTGTGATCATGTCAGTATCCAATTCTCTTCCATCCTCTCCCTGCTTCCTCCTCTTAACAATTGACACTTTGCCTGGTGTGCTATTCCCCTTCTCCCCCCTTCTATAGTAACAGATGTACCTCCATGTTCAAGCAACAAGATAGTGTTTGAAACCTTGCCCAACATATTAGGAACAGCTTGCCCTCTCACATTCAGGGTGCCATTTTCAGATGCTAATCTCTTGCGGGTCCTGTTACCCTCGTCCTCAGGCAACACACCTTTATCACGACCCATCTCGTTCCGGTGAAAAACAGAAGCATACCTCGTCTCGACATTATTACTTGTGTTAGGCATCTCGCTGAAACCATCACCTCTACCATTATCTCCCCCTCTTCTACCTCCCCTACCTCGACTGCCGGCGCCACCGCCACTTCCTCTACCACTCGATCTTCCTCCTCTACCTGCACCACCTCCTCCCCCTCCTTGTTCGTTATTCCAATGATGAAAATCACCCCACTCGTAAGAGTTGGGATCATGCACACCATCGCCACATTCTTCCACCACATGCCCCATACATCCGCAAACAAAGCAGAAGTCAGGTAAATTTTCATAACAGACCGGGTACTTCTTCCTCTCCTTCAAGGTAATGGGGACAAACCTTACCAGGGGATTATTGACATTCCCAAACACACGCACCCTTAGATAACTAGAGGGGTTTATCTTCCCTTCGTTAACCATCACAGTAAATGGTGGCTCACCCACTTTCTTTGTGACTTTTTCTGCCAACTCTTTCTTCCTCGTCAGTCCATCAGGTAGCCCTTTATCCTTGCCCATAATGGGTAAATATTCAGAGAATACTCAACAACATTTGTGAATCAATCGCACTCAACCAACACAACTGGATCCCTACGAAATTGCCATGGGCCACCTACCATCACCCGCTTCCAATCTCCCAAGCAATGGCATTGAACCAAGAATAGATTAGGTCCTTTGATATTGAAGGTAATCCCTTGTGCCCAAGCCCACGCGTTCCTCATCGAGTTCAACAACGCGGAGTGGCTAAACGGCCTCAGGGTATGAACCCTAAACAGTGCCAGCCAGCGCACATCTCTGATTAAATCTTCTACCTCCCCCGATAGATCGAGGTCCTCTTCCTCTTCACCATGCAACTTGAGTCCTTCAAACACATCTTCCAACGATGAATCTGGGCCAAAGTGATCCCAGTCACCCTCTTCTTCCTCTTCTCCATCATCCATGACAGGATCCGGCCACGCGCCATCCTGTCTCGCGATACCCGATCCACTTCATGCCGCCGCCGCACTTTCCTTCGCCTTCTCTGCTTGATCTTTCTCCCTCCCCATCACCGATCCTAAACCAGTTGTTGCTGCCATGCAGCCCCGCAGTCGTCAACAACACCCTCCGCTCTTCAGATCACCGGAGAAATCTCGCCGGTCTATGGTAGAAAACACATGGACTCCGGCGGCACCGTCGGAGGACTGGGTGGAACCCTAGGAGAACCCTATGGTAGAAAACACGTGGACTCCGGCGGCGCCGTCGGAGCACTTCAACTATTGCATGCCTTTTTTTCTTACTCTTGATATATTGTCCATAAACTTTGTTTATTGTATTTTTATTAGCATTTTCGTTTGGTTAACGGTATCAAGCTCTAAGACTTGATCGAGGAGGATTTTGGAACAACAAGTGTGTATCGTTTGGCTTTGGAAGAACAACGATGTAACAGCGTTGCCGCTCACGCAAAGACCATCTAGCCGCTAGCTTTCGTGTGCCTCCCGCCGGCACCTGCGTCAGGCTGCGTCGTCTCAGTGGCCTTAGGGTCATGGAGGTACGGTGCATCCCGACCCTTGTCAACGACAGGGCTTCGATTTTTATGACTTTATGACCTTTTTTAGGGTTTATGTTTTGCTTAGAGAGACGAGGCGGTGGCGCCTCCTTGAAGATGGAATAAGGTTTCCCCGCCTAGACCTCGTCTCGGCGGTGCTTCTTGCGTTGTCGGAGGGCGGGTGGAGGTTTGTCTCCGGTGAATCTCGCGGGATTCAGTTGACGTTTGTCTTTGTTCATTCGATCCTTCCGATCTACGCTTCTCTTCATTAGCAGCGGGTTGCTGTTTTGGTACGCTGATCCTGTAGGGCATTAGCACGACGACTTCTCGACTGTCTACTACAACAAGGTTTGGCCGATTCCAGACTAGGAGGGGCAATGACGGCGGCGCGCCTTGGACTTGTTTAGTGTTTGTAGTCGTCACTAGGTGGTCGACATACCTGAATGTAATTTTTACTTATGATGTTCTTTGTATTATCTTGATAGTTATTTTAACTGTACTATTGATAGTTGATGAAAAGATCGGGAGTTTTTTCTGAAAAAATAAAATAAAATCTTAATGTTGTGCCGACTCAACATCTCAATAAAATGTATATTTTTATCTTACAGCAACCCATGGGTATTTAGCCTTTTGAACACAAGCATACAGCCTACCCCTACAGACTGGTGACATATCGCAGTATCATCGTTGTCAGCATACACTCATCCCTATGAACGTGCATACACACAGCCTACCCCTATGAGCACCTCCAAAAAACTGATATTTAGCTACGCAGTTAAATTTACATTTTTTTGACGGGTTTGCTATTTCACATCTAGATGTGAGATATTATCTCACATCTAACTTCCCCACCCTTAGAGATAAAACTAATTCATGGAAGACTTTAAAAAAATTCAAAAGATGAGGTAGTTAGATGTGAGAGGGAGTTAGATGTGAGATAATATCTCATATCTAGACTGATATAGACAGACTTTTTTTTGAAGCAAGTTAAATTTACATTATAGGAGCCGGTCTTGCGCCCGTGGTAAATTTGCAATTTCCATCGACCTGTTTTCCTACGCAGCCCGACCTGAACGGATCGACCGACCCACCGACCGAACCAGCTCCCCCATCTCGTCCTCTGTTCCTCTCCAGTGGAGCGACGCTGTGCAGCCACTCCGGCGGGCGGCGGCGTTGCACGGCGACTCCAGCGGCTCCGGAGGCGCGGAGACCCAAGACACCAGGAAGCAAGCGCAGGCGGTTCGGCTACTCCGGCACTACAGGCGCCGCTATTCCCCCAGCACCACGGGCCCGGCGGCGAATCTGGCGAGCACGGGTGCCGTACCTCCGGCGACTAGGTAACCGATTCTACCTGCCGATTGCGTTTGTGCTTTCTATTTTTATCCAGCTTTGGTTCCCTCCGCTAACCCTAGCTTTGCACTCGTATCCGTTCCCGGCCGGCGTGCTGAATATAGCTCCCTCTGACTGGATGTCCAGAATGTGGTCGAGAAAAGTTCATCCTGAAGCAGTCGGCAAATATTCAGTGGAATGCCCAAGGAATGGCAAGGATATGAAGGTTGCTTCTCTGTTCTTTAATGTTCAGAGTCAAGTAGTATGTCATACAATTTTCCTGATGTCTGCTTCAAGCAACTTGCTGAATTCAGTATGTTCGGACAGGTGAAGGAATGGCAAGGATATGAAGGTTGCTTCTCTGTTCTTTAATGTTTCAAGCAACTTGCTGAATTCAGTATGTTCGGACAGGTGAAAGACTGGCGTTTGTTCATGTGGCTGGACAAGTACTTGGACATGGTCGAGGAAATTTGGATGATAAATGTGCTCATCATGGGCAATGGGGCTGCTCGTAGCTTGTCACAAAAAATGCAGCGACGCTTAAATTGATGTTATTAGGGTTGAGACTGCAGCACTGGATTGACGTATCGAGAAGTTGGCCGCCCAAAATGCAAAGCTTCAGGTTTTAGTGTACATTCTTTTCGTCATTCTTCTTCTACTGTTGCTAGTGAAGTAGAATGTCCGTGCAATTGATCGTGGTCGCCATCCTGTATGAGACGGTGCTCGCTCTGTCGAATGGGACGAACATGTCGGGCTGGTTGGCTCTGTTGAGATATGTAGAGTTTGGAGAAATTGAGGTAAATCTGTTGTTGGCACACTCTGTATGCATCCATAGGGCTTGGCCACAGAACTCATTGCTCCTGAACCGGAACTGGGATGACATGTGTCTCGACCACCAGAATTTTACGCTTGATAACATCCTCTACGTTGTGATTCTGAGCTTGATCGAACGAAGACATGTAGCTGCTTAGACTCATACACACTGGATGCATGTAGCTTGTAATATAAAAATGGGCGTGTCTCTGGTCATTTTCACACCGAATAACGGCATCAAACTCTGTTAATTCTTCTGTCTCTTTGGTCCTCGTACTAGAAGACATGTTGTTGCCATCTTTGTCTGATAGTATTTCAGCTGCTGTTGACAGTATATATGATTATATGATTCATTCTTTTTTCAGTTATTCTGATGCTGATTACTTAGCCCAGCGTGCTATTTTGTGCCCCACTAATGCTGTTGTGAATGATATCAACGGTACTGTCTTCAAGCGTGTTCCTGTAGATTCTAGATCTTTTTTCAGCCATGACAGTATTTCAAAGAGCACCGACCATGTAGGTGATGCTGATCTCCTGTTTTCTCTAGAGCTTCTGCATGCTACAACTATCAAAAAAATTCCAGAACATGAAAGAGCTCTGAAAGTTGGAGTTCCTGTTATGTTTTTAAGAAATGTATGAACCAGTAGTAAAGATTGAAGTGAGACTATTTTAGGGTGAAGTTATCACCGGTAGTAATAAATGTAAGCGAGTTTGTGTCCGTAGGATTGTTCTGAATGCTCCAAGCACCAAATAGCCGTTTAACTTGCGTTGGTGTCAGATTCATGTTCGGTTTGCTATAGCATGACAATAAATAAAGGTCAAGGGCAGACACTTTCAAAGTTGTGTGTTTATCTTCCTAAGCCTGTGTTTTCTCATGGTACTTCCCAGCAAGGATTGAAGTTTCTCATCATGGATGATCGTGGAGTTGAAACAGATGTGACTCAGAATATTGTATACAAGGAGATCATCAACGCACTCTAGCTGAATGATTATTTTTCAGGTACTGTGGCAATTGATTTCTATCACCTTTGCTCTTATTATTTCTACTAACTAGGCAATTTGCATGTTGCAGTATCTGCTATGGATCTTCATCAAAGCTTTTCTTCTGCTACCTTTTAAAATGTTCAACAATGAAAATAGGTATGGTGTATTCTTTGCTGATTTATCTGTGTAGCGACAGTGAAGCTCAAAGTTCATAGGGTGTGGTCCATGAAGATCTTGGTGCAATGTTCATTTTGTACATATAGATGCTCTGTGTGCCAAAATGAAGCACTTTTGCCATGCTCTGTTTTGCCACTTTTGTAAATTACGAAAATATCTGAATAATATTCAGTCTCTTCAGAACTAGATGTCATGTTTGTCCGTCCATGTGATTGTCAATATTGTGTTTAAACTTTGCCTTAAATGAACATATGAGATAATTTAGGTACCTGATGGAATTACATGCCACTGGTTTTGTTCTTGGATACACTAGCAAATCATTGGCTGCATTGCTTAGAATTCTTAGGTGCTAATACAAGATTCAAGCTAAGTAATTCAGAACCATGTTAGGAATTGCAGGAGTAGGTTCGTTGTTAGGAGCTAGGGTTCTGCCGGTTCTAGGGCAGAGATTGTAGGGGAAAGGAGGAAGACGAGGTTGAGGGCGCGGCGGCCGGCGGCTGGGCGGCGTCCTTGCGTGGTGGAGAAGAGGCGGCGGCGGCGCAAGAGGCGGCTAGGGTTAGGTCTCCCGGCTCCCTAAGGGAAGCCGAGCAAATACTGATTGCTTCTTGCTTGATTAGATTGATACATCTCCTCTCTTTATATAGAGGTTTACTTGACTCTTAAGCAAACGACCCTAATAACGATAAGATAATTGGGCTAAGCCTCTAATAACGATAAGATAACTTGGGCCCTGACCGGCTGGGCTAAGCCCTAATATGCCGATCATAACACTTCTCCCTTTGCACAAACAGCTCGTCCTCGAGCTGTAAAGCGAGGAAGCGCTCTTGAACTCCTCGAGGTGATCAACTAGCGTCAAATATCTCCGCATGACAATTTGGGCGGCCAGTCGCCGAGCCCGGCGGCGACGGCGTCCTCCTCAATGTAGTCTGCAGCCTCCGGTAGAAGAATCGAGGCGCGGCGTGGCGGGCATGTAGGTCTCGTCGCGGTTGAAGCACAACCCTTGGCGGCGACGCCGAGTAGCTTCGGCCGAGGTGGCCGGAGGAACAGGCGCGCCTTGGTCGCGGCAAGGTGGTGCTGAAGCTCGAGCGAGCCGACCTGGCGGGAACATCCGGCCAGGTGGCGGCCAGCCGCCCGGACGGTGATACTGTTGGATGGCCACCGCGGGCTTCGACAGCAGGCGTAGTACATGGCCGTCCGGAGGTCACAGGGTTCTGCAGCTCGGCGCCCACGCGGATATGATCTGCGAACCGCCGGCGAAGAGTTTGGCCCGTTGGTGAGCCGCCACGCTGACGCGCGGCACACCATGCCCCGAAGCGGTCGGTGTAGTCTGCGCGTAGAGGTGAGGGAAGGCGCCCAACTCCGCCACCGCTCCCACGATCGGCAGTCCGAATCGAAGGAGGCAGAACTCGCGAAAACGCTCCCATGGGGGCATGCCGCCCTCGTCTTGCTCGAGGGCGTAGTACCACGTCTGTGCGGCGCCGCGGAGGTGATAAGAGGCGAGCCAGGTGCGGTTCGACGCGAGCATCCGTTGCCCCCGGAAGAATTGCTCGCACTGGTTGAGCCAGTTGAGGGGGTCCTCGGCGCCGTCGTAGGTGGCGAAGGCGAGCTTGGCGAAGCGCGGCGGTGTTTGAGCAGGACCGCCGTGAGTGTACGGCTCGGCGGTACGGAGCAGCGAAGAGGATGGCGTTAGTCCGGTGTGCACAGGTGGTTCGTAGGAAAGCGGTGGCCCGTCGAAGCCAGCGTGGAAACCCGCGGAGCCGGAGGGCCCGCCGTATGGGCGAGGCGCGGCTGGTCCGCGGCCATGGTGTAGACTGGCGGCGGCGACGTCCCGGCCAACCAGGCCGGAATCTGGGACAGCGAGGGCGGGAACCGCACTTGCTGAATCGGCACGCCCGCCGGCGCGGTTGTAATCAGCTTCGGTCTTTGGCGGCGGCGGCGGCGGCGGCCGCCGCTGCTGAAACAGCAGAGGCGGCGGCGCGGCGATGGCTGCGCCGCCATTGTGGCGATCGGGCGATGGCGGAGGGCTGGCTGTAGCTGCAGCGAGGGCTGCAGTGGCCCGACCAGCGTCGCGGTGGCCTCGAGGCGACGGCTGCCAGGCGGTGGCGGCGAGGACCGGTGGCGTGGGTGATGCGGCGAGGGCGGGCGCCGCCATCGCGCCATTGGGGGGCTGGCGGCGGCGGCGGTCAAGCGGCGATGGTGGTGTAGAGGCGGTCGGCCGGCGCGCTGGTGCCGAATACCACGGCAGGCGGCTGGCCCGATCGCGGCGGCGGCGGCAAGGGCGGCGGCGGCCCGTAGGGCCGGCTAGGTATAGCCGTATCCACGGACGACGCGACGAGATCGTTGAGGACCCGGTGATCTCCGCCGGGAGTAGACGGCGGCGGCGGTGGTGTGGTGGGCGCCGTCATCGGGTGGTGGCGGCGCGGAGGATGCGACCAGCGGCGCGACAGGGAGAAAGCGGCAGCGGTGGAGAAAGGCGGCAACGCAGTGGTGACGGTCGGCGACAGGATGGGCGGCGAAGACATGATCGAACTAAGCTACGATACCAAGGTGTTAGGAGCTAGGGTTCTGCCGGTTCTAGGGCGAGATTGTAGGGGAAAGGAGGAAGACGAGGTCGAGGGCGCGGCAGCCGGCGGCTGGGCGGCGTCCTTGCGTTGTGGAGAAGAGGCGGCGGCGGCGCAAGAGGCCGCTAGGGTTAGGTCTCCCGGCTCCCTAAGGGAAGCCGAGCAAATACTGATTGCTTCTTGCTTGATTAGATTGATACATCTCCGCTCTTTATATAGAGAGGTTTACTTGACTCTTAAGCAAACGACCCTAATAATGATAAGATAATTGGGCTAAGCCTCTAATAACGATAAGATAACTTGGGCCACAGCCCACTGGGCTAAGCCCCTAATATGCCGATCATAACATTCGTGGTGCTTGAAGGTGATAACCACAATTCATTCACAGCATGTCCAATCTCTGCCATGTAGTGCTTGAAGTCGCCTTGAATCTTTTTTATTCTTCAGTCCACTGAAATGGTATATGTTGCATAAACTCGAATGTGCGGTCCTTTCACTATTCTAATATTTCCATGGGTTGGAAGATCAGTTATTTTCTTTTCCAGTTTTTCTACTTGCCCTTGGAATTTTCCGCGGAAACCATAAAAAAGAGCAAAATGAAAATAATAAGTAGAAGTCATTCAATCTATAGAAATGAATAAAAATGCAAAAGTACTATATTAAGACGTATCTAAGGAGTTACCAGCTCGCCTTGATCAACGTTTGTCGCTGTCAAGCGACGAATAAAAAGACAGATAGAAGTGGTGTCGCGCAAAGACATCGTTGATTATTGATACTATTTGAGAGTAATCTAGCATAATTCCTTGAGTAAGCACACAAGTGTTCATCCGTTCCATTTGCCTATGACGGAGTCCATTTAAAGCTTCAGGAAACAAGGAGATGTCTGTCACAATGACTAATTTTAGGGTCTGATATTGAACCATGTCTGATACAAAATTAGATAAGTAGTGTTATTTACCTGTGATTAGCAAAGGCTTCAAAGGAATACCATTCCTGCTCGGTATAACATGAAAGTACAGATCATTGTTATCTAAATTTAAAGCTAGAACATCAGCCTCTTGCATAGCATAATCTTTGACCGGTCGTTGCTAGCCTGGACCATAAAATTTACTACTGTGCTCATTGTGACTGAATTTGATTTCACAGGTAGGATATATCCCATCAGAATTGTTAAGCTTCATGCACTAGTCAACGCAACCAAAAGTAGGAATATGCAACTTGTATTCCCATGGGGCCATAGGCCAGTATATATACATTTCAATAAGAATCACTGCTTTTGCAAGGAGAAAACTACGAGAAAGACATGTGTTTCCGCATGGCACAAATTTCCCTCTTCTCATCAGCAAAAGTGATTTGATTGAATTTATTGGAATGATAGGATATCTTGTTAAACCGTAATAAGTTAACCATCCAATGAAGCTGTAAATGTGAACCTGGGACACTTAATTTAAGCAGGTGTGTTTATATTTGTTGGATGGCAAACCTGTGCGTATGTTGCAAATGATCATTTTCTTTTTATTGTTGCAGCTTTGTGTTCCAGGAGAAAACTGAATTATATCAGAGATGACAGGTACTTATTTAGTTTTATGAATTTCTACAGGATGTGTTTTCAACTGGCCAAGCCTTTGATAAGGTATGCAACTTCTTATCCAGATTAAACCTTTCATGTTCATGTTTCACCTATTTTTACATGATGAAGTGGAAAGCATATTTCCCTAATAAAGAACTAGTGCAGCCACCACAGTTTGAAGCAGAGGTTCTATGTTACCCAAAGTCAAAGATTCTTTGTGATTATTTGTCATGGAGTCAAGCAGAATGTGAGTTATTCCTCCTCAAAGAGCACATCTTCAAGTAATTGAAATTATTTAGGAACTTGTCAACCGGCATGTAATATCTGAATTTAGTTGTTCAACTTCAGCAGTACGCATGCTTTAAATTTATTGCTTGTTTAGCAGTATGCCCTGACGAATACTTATTAATGCCAGTGCCATTTTTTCTTAATGGTATCCTGTTGCAAGGGCTTGACTGTTCTAGTAGTTAGAACAAACCAGAAGAAAATGAGCTGACTCATTGCACATGCTAATTCACAGGTCACAACAGAAACCAGTACAAACATACTTTTGGATGCCAGTGAAGTCCGGAAAACATTATCAAAGGGCAAGAGCGATTTGCTCTTTCATCGGTTTCGGATGAACTACAACAACGACTCAGAGATGTTCCTGAAGGGTTCGTGTACTTGCCAACAAAAGGTATTCTGTCCATCTATCATCTGGGAGATGTTTTTCAACAACAATGAGAAGTACTGTTATGATGAGAAGAAGATGACTCTTGTAGTTTGCACCAGTTTCTCCGCTAATGGCCTACAGTGCAGAGGCTGTCCAAACCACGACCTGGAACTTGCTTAACCATCTAAATCACCCCCCTAACCTGCTTAGACCGATTTTGATCTCGGTTCTCTTTTCTTCTTTCTCCTCTCCCTCTGTCTCTCCTGTTTTGTTTCCTTCTCTCTCGCAGCCATGATTCTCTCCAGCCCATGCCCTAGTTAAGAGGTAACTTGCTGCAGATGGCGCTCGTACATCCGACCGTCGCTCACGGCGGCACTTGATGACCTCTCCCACTCATCCTCGCGCACCCTGCCGCCACTGCTCCTGCATTTGGTGACGTCGGCCTGCTGCTGCTCACCGCTGACGGTTGTGCTTTCCCAGCTCTCTTGCTCGTCTGAACTCCCCATGACGTGACCTGTTCTTCCCACAGGCTCCGAGCTCCTGGTATTTCATCCTTCAACCGGCTACATCTCCTGTGTTGGATGTCATGTGGAGTTGTTTTGAAGCCAGTTTAACTGGGTTAGGGGTGGGGGTGATTTTCGGTTTAGCGGTGCAGGGGTGGAAGACGGCGGAGATGTGATTTTGCCGGAGAGCGATGGGAGGTAGGGCCAGATAGTGATAGTTTTGGAGAATGATATGTTTAACCTGAACCGGAAATGATATGTTTCTTTTAAAGAGGGGAAAGAAATGATGTGTTTCGAAACGACACGGTTGGTAAAAAGGACGTCGGGCGTTCGATCTCTCGACCGGCTTCCCGTACGTGCCTTTTTATTCCACGCGCGCCTCGATTGGGCCTCGCACTCGCGCCGGCCCATGCGGGCGAGACTGCACCGTTCCCAGGTTTGATTAGTCCCACATCGCCCGTCGTGGGACGGCACTGCCAGTTTATATACTGCGTTGGCTAACATCGTATCACCTCCACGGGGACAACAGACTGAGAAAAAAAAGGGCTTGGAGCCCAGAAAAAGAGAGAAAAGAGGCCCAAGAAAAAAAGGAACAGAGGCCTTTGTGCCTAAAATGAAGAAAAAGAGGAGCCCAAAGAAAAAAAAGAAGAAAAAAGAGGCCTTAGTGCCCAAAGAGGCCAGAGCCGAAAAATCCCCAAGGCCGCGTGCCCACACCAAAAGAGAAAAAGCAGTGTGTACCCATGGGAGGTTGTGCTAGACATTAGCACATGGCTTTTTTTTTATTTGAACCTTGTGTCCATCTTTTTTTTTTAATATCTCAACTCTTACGTGCCTTTTTTCCCTGACTCTTATATATATATATATAAATACTTCTTCCGTTCCTGAATATAAGTCTTTCTAGAGATTCCACTAAGGACTACACATTGAGCAAAATAAGTGCGTTTATATACATTTGTAGGTAGTCCGCATTGAAATCTCTAAAAAGACTTACATTTGGGAACGGAGGGAGTAGTAATTATTGCTGATAAACCCCTCTCCAACAGATGATGCAGATGCAAAAATAGCTAACTTTTGCATCCAACAGAGGCTCAAAATAGCCCTCTCCAACAATTTTCTTTCAATTGACGGCATCAACCTCTAAGAACATTTATAATAGATGATGTAGATGCAAAAAAATAGTTAACTTCTGCAGATGCTCTAACTTTTGCATCGAGGTTTCAAAACCCCTCTCCAACAGATGATGTAGATGCAAAATTTACATACATTAAAGCTGCGCACTTTCCTAGCCCTCTTAGGCCATCAACATTTTTAACCGTTGGATCACATGTTGTGGTTGATTTCAGCCCTTAGATGCACTTAATTAGCGCTAAGTGGACCACATGCCACATGGGCTGCTACTCCCATAACAAAAATGAAGTTTTATCGTTAATTGAGCCTCTTCTCAAGTGGAAAAGCCCATCCAAGCTCATTACTCCGACGTATACGTTTGCAGCAACATCGGCCCACTTACCACAACCAATATGGTACAAGAATCAGCGGAGATCGCGACGATGCGCTTCTTGAGCCTGGGAGCACCTATAGGCCGCTCGCTGTGGCGAAATGCCGGCCCTTCGCACAGGAGCGGCTAGCGTGGGCCGGCCCATTTACAGTGGCACGTGACGGAACGTTCCCGAGATGAAAAATCGCAAAAAAGAAATTAGCGCTAGCGCTGTAACTCGAACACGCGACTTCGCACTAATTGGCCTGCCGTGCAAACCACTGCGATGTACACATTCTCATGTTCAATTAGCAGCGCGACAGTTAAAGTCTACAGACAATTTCTTGGGTCGAACCGACGACCTCCTACAACTGAATTTTTCAAAACTATAAATATTTTCTTCAAAATAAAAATACTTTCCGAATTTTCGTACAAATTTTGTAAAACAGGAACATTTTGATGATGTGAACAAATTTGAAAAAGGGGAACATTTCTTGAATTTGTGAACAAAAAATAAAAATGTTTATGTTTTTAAAACTTCCAGAACATTTTTTGAATTTGTACATTTTTTTGAAAAACATGAACTATTACTGAATTTGTGAACAAATTTGGAAAGCTGGAACATTTTTTTCAATTCCCAAACATTTTTTGAATCTTGAGAACAAATTTTGAAACGGTTAACAATTTTAAAAAATCCTGAACAAATTTGGAAGCGCGAACAATTTTTTAAAGCATGAACATTTTTTGAATCTTGAGAACGTATTTTGAAACGGAGAGAAATTTTGAAAAATACCGAACAAATTTGGAAGTCTGAACAATTTTTTTAATCTTGAAAACATATTTTGAAACGGAGAGAAATTTTGAAAAATCCCGAACAAATTTGGAAGCGCGAACATTTTTTGAATATGTGAACAAAAAATTGAAATTCAGTACATTTTCTGAATTTCAGAAGTTCTGTACTTTTTTGTGTAATGAGAACAAATTTTGAATTTTAAGAACATTTTTTGGAAACATGTACAAAATTTAAGTTTTTGTTTCTTTAAAGGAAGAGAAGAAAAGAAAAGGAAATCAAAAAGAAAATCATAAACATTTTGTAAAAGTACGAACATATTCTGAAAAAGAAAAATAAACTTGAAAAAGAAAGTGAAACAAAAAACAAAAAACGAAAAAAATGAAAAAGAAACAGAAACAAAAAGAAAAGAGAAATAAAAAACAATAGAAAGCCGAAAAAGAACCAGAAAAAAATGATACAGGAAAAAAAACCCGTTTCAGGGAACCTTCTGGAAGGTTCCCAAAACCGGTTTGGACGTATTATGTGTGAGCTGGCCCATTTATGTCGCTCGCTGCGCTGCCCCTGTTTGGTCGCTCGACAGTTTGCCGCAGCGAGCGGCGAATAGGATTTTCCCTTGAGCCTCTTCTCCACCTCCAGGAGATGTAAAAGTTGAGGTTGCGCGCCAACCGCCCAACTACCTTCATATCCTTTTCACCCGACAGCCTGCCGCCTGCTCCACTATCGGCCGATTTGCCCAAATCGACGCCGCTGCTGCCCGCCCCGCCTCGACTCTGCCTGCCTCGCTAGAGTAGCGAGGGTTGTCCCCCGCATCCGCCGAATCGATTTTGGCCGCCGCTTCGAATCGAAGCTTCACCGGAGGTCCGGCCACCGTAATGGCTTCCACAGCACGGTCTTGCTTTCTTTTCTGTAGGGCTGCGGCCGTCTCCTCTGTCGAGCTACCGCCGCCGCCCGCACAAGCCACTGCTGAACGACTACCCGATTCGCAGCCGGCCGATTTCTTCCACCCTGCAAGCAAGGTGTTCGAGAAATTCCCCCAAGGTAAAAGATGGAGCAAACTTGAAGTTTTTTTATTAGGGTTGGAGAGGTAGTTTGACGGTGATTAAAGAGGCTGTGGAAGAATATATGCACTCGGCGTCGGCGCTCGCTCAAGGTCCGCAAATGTTTTTTTCTAGTTTTTTTAACACAGTGCAAACGCAAGCGCTCATATACATGTGCATACACTCATCCCTATGAACGCACACACGCACATCCTACCTCTATGAGCACCTCCGAAAGATTGAGCTGACATATTATCTTGAAATTTACGAAGTCACATAGGCACCTGGTCGTCGACGGGAACGTTTCCTCCCACTGAATGCGCGCCGAAAATCCTGAAATAAATCCAGGAATAAATACGAGCACCAGGACTTGAACCCAGTAGGTGGGCTGGGGATACCACAGTCCCTCTAACCATCCAACCACATCTTGGTTCGTAAGTTTTTTCTAGTTTTGAACCATGCGAAATTTGTTTTTCAACTCTTGCATGCCATTTCTCTTGCTCTTGATATATTGTTTATGAACTTTTGTTTATTATATTTTCATTAGTATTTTCGTTTGGTTGACGTATCAAGCTCTAAGGCTTGATCGAGGAGGATTTTGCTGTATGCACTCGGATAATCATGAAATTTTCTCTATGACAAATGTGTATTGTTTGGCTTTGAAAGAACAGATGCACACTCTCGACGTAACAGCGCCTCCGCGCACGCAAAGACCATCTAGCCGCTAGCTTTGGTGTGTCTCGCCGGCATCTACATCGGGCTGCCTCATCTCTCGTGGCCTTAGAGCATCTCCGGCCGTTCGCTCCCCAGGCGCCGAAAAGAGCGGCTGGGGCTAACCGGTGCTAGATTGGCCCTCGGGTTCGTTTCTGCAGCCACGCCCCCAGGTGCCGCCCACCAAGGCGCCCCATATTCAAACTCGATCGTTCCCGCTCCAAAAGAAGCCACAATTCGGCGATCATCGCAATAGTTCGGCGATTCGGTGCCATAGTTCGGCGATCAAATGAAAGGATACGCAGTAGTTCTGCGTACAAAAAAGGAAGGACGCGGAAGGAATGCATCAAACGTCGAGCTCGATCTCCGGCGTCGTCGTCGGCGTACGCGGGCTGGGAGGAGTCGGCGCGGCTTCTGTGCTGCTGGGCGCGGTTGAGGCATCATCAGTGGGGCTGGGCGTCGCAGAGGGATCGTCTGTCGGGCTGGGCGTCGCAGAGGCATCGTCAGTCGGGCTGGGCGGCGGCGGCGGCGTCGCCGGTATCTGGTTCAGGATGAGGCCTCGCTCCGCCAAGAATCACGCCTTGAGCTTGTCGTCGCCGCTCTGGAGCATGTCAGCGCCGCCCATCAAGAAGGCCAGGTTGTTGTTCCTCTTCTTGGCGTCTTGAGCTTTGAGTTTTGCGGCGATGTTGGTCCGGAGCAAGTCGAGTTTGACGGCGCTATTCGTCATCAAAGCAGCCCACCTCGCCTCAGTTTTCTTTCTCGCTGGGCGGTCCTGGTCTTGGCGTCGGCGAGGCAGTGCTCAATGGACTCTTGCACGCGTGCGGCAACCGACTCGATGTGTTTCGCCTTCTTGGCCCCTTTGTTGCCGTCCGGGTGCCCGTCGGCCGCGCCCGGGGTCGGCGCGTCCGGCTTATACGTCTCCTTGGCCTTGGCGAGGGTGCGCCGGAAGCCCGCCCACTTCTCGCACTTGTCGATCCGCTTGAAGACATGGAGGTACTTGAACTCTACGTCGCTGTTGTCATCGCGAAACATGGCGAACATGCGTAGCAGCTGCGCCGAGGAAAATAACATCAGTCGGCGCTAGCGCGCGCGCACACGGCGAAAAGAAATAGTAAGGACGACGTGCTATACCTGATCCTCGACGCTGGTGCCGCTCTCCAGGCGAGCAGCGACTTCCTCTGATGATCCAATGCCATTTGTTGCACACCGTTTGGATGAGCCCCCAATGGTTCGCTGTCGCCTTCGACCCACGCTTCATGTGGACACCTTTGAAGTAGGGGTCGACGAGCTTGTGCTCGTCGAACTCGGCCTTGATGCGGGCCTACCACAGCACATGGCCCTTTTTATGTAGTTTTGAACCCTGCGTCCATGTTTCTTTTTAATATTTCAACTCTTACGTGCCTTTTTTTTCCTGACTCTTATATATATAAAATACTTCTTCCGTTCCTGAATATAAGTCTTTCTAGAGATTCCACTAAGGACTACATACTGAGCAAAATAAGTGCCACTAGTAGAAAAACCCCTTATCGTCCCGGTTGGTAAGGGCCTTTTGTCCCGGTTCTTGAACCGGGACTAAAGGGTCGTTACTAATGCCCTAGACCTTTAGTCCCGGTTCAAACACGAACCAGGACAGATGGACCTCCACGTGGCCGGTGCGCCGAGCCCAGGCAGGAGGGCCTTTGGTCCCGGTTGGTGGCACCAACCGGGACCAAAAGGCATCCACGCGTCGACATTTCGAGGGCTGGGGTTTTGTTTTTTTGAAGGGGGGGTTGGGGTTTTGGGGATTAATTTAGGTGTTTCATATATTGTGTTAGCTAGCTAATTAATAGAGAGAAGTGTCCTCTCTTATGTCCGTGCTTGGTCGACGCCACGTACTATACATAGAGAGGCCCTCGACACGCTAGCTAGTAAGAAAATGAAGAAACCATTAAGTCTGAAGTTCGTCATGCATACCGAGAGAAGTGATCGATCGACCTCTCCTTCTCCGAGAGATTGGTCGAACAACAAGTTTTCGTATTATCTATCCGACGCTACTGGCTACATACATATACAATATGTAAGATCTCTTACAATCCCTAGCATTTGAAATCAACTTCCACATGGTATTCTCCGGCTTTATTGATGACGTGGTCAAGAAAGTATCCCGCCAATTCCTCTTGAATTGCTTTAATGCGATCTTGTGGTAGGAGTTCATTCTGCATCTGCCACGTCTAATTTAAGGAATAATACATATATATGAATGAAACTCAACAGAAATGATGGTGTAATAAAATGAAATTGTGAATATTATTGCTTACGCACTTCATATTGTCTTTTAGAGTAGCCCCACTTATTTTTCAAAGTCGCGTTGTAGATGAACTCGCACACGTAGTATCCATAGTAATTATTCCCTTGTTCCTGCCACAAGCACTTTACGAGAAATAGAGGTCAATCAAACTGATAATGAAGCATTATAAATGGCATTGATGAAAATATAGCTATAGAATCAACGGGAGATACGTGGAACTAGCTAGCTAGTAGTACTTACTTTCGGGTATGTATATCACAGCTCCTTCAGCAGTCCCGGAGCTTCTGCGGTGAACTGTTTCCAAACCCTGCAAGACAAAGAAAATAATTATTATTACTTGAGATACCAGGAAATGAACAAAAAGTTGCCGATATGGTGCGATAATGATCGATTGAACTTACTTGTTGAGCATTTTAGTCATGTCCACATACGTTTCGGGATCTTTTCGTCTCGAGTCTAAGACGGTTACTAGTCCCCGCTCAAGCTTAATCTCCAGAAGCACATAGTGGAAGCTGCGCATGCATGCATAACTCATCAATTACATTACTATAACCTCGCTCGAGTAATAAAGGAAACCGAATATGCACACGACAGTAACACTCACTCGAAGTTGTAAGGAAAGAGTATGGTATCTTTGTTTTGATTTTTGATCAACGATTGTAGCAAGTTGGCCTCGGCCTCTTCGGCGTGCTTTTTAACCTGAATTTCATCTTTGATATTTGTGTTAATGAACCCAATATCATACATTTCTTGTTTTCTGCACTCGACGATCTTCAATCTGCATAATATAGTGAGGATAATTAATTATAAATACATGCAATGAAAGAGCTGAGCTATATATACAGACTTAATGACAGAAATAGTACTTACAGACGGTAGCAAAAGACCGTTAATTTATCGAGGGCCTTTTGATTGAAGAACTCGAAGAACTCCTCAAATGGAGCAGTCAACAGATCAGTTCCAACGAGGTCGTGCTCCTCTTTAATTCTCAGATACAAAGTATTCGCCCCCAGCACTCTCTCGCAGGTTTTCATGTACCAATTATGGAATCTTCGCATCATCGTTGTTAGAGATTTTTCATCTTTGACGAGAGGCTTCTGTACTTGTATCGTGTTCGTCCACCTCCATGAAATCAGGAAGTTGATCGTCGGGCAGGTAATCTCCAAGATTGCTATAACGGGCACCGCCCTCCGAGCATTAGCGACGATGTCGCTAGACACATTGAGCGGGGGCACGATTGATTTGCTTGTTCGCCGAGCTGGGCAATTTTTTCGCAGCTGCTCGTTCTTTTGACCTTTGATGTCGACAAGACTTCCGACCGCTCCGCTTCGAGATATGCCTTTTCGATGTCGCTCATAGTTGGTTTTCGGCGGAGACTTTGGTGGTTTCCTCGGGGCATCGATAGTGCGCTTTGCTTTCACGGATCTACCTTCTCCTCCGGAGGTGGATGTCTCTTGCTTTCAACCCTTCAAAGAAGTCCTCCACTTGGTCCGCACGATCTTCTTGTTTTCCTCCTCGGTCCTCTCGACGGTAACTTTTAGAGGCTTCAGAGGTGGACCAGATCAGATTGCCTCCGCCTCTGGCTGTCTTGCTAGACGCCGGAGCATACTGAGCGGCATGGCTGTCTTCTTCGTGCTTGCTTAGGAGGCGGAGGAGAAGGACTACGACGTGCCGGAGCGATCGGGGCGGCGGGTCTCTTCCGCCCTTCTGCGAGGAGAAGGAGGAGGAGGCTGGCTGCTCGAGGCCACGGCCTTGCAGCGGAGGAGGCGGAGTGCCGCCACACGCCGGAGAAGGAGGCTGAGTGCCCCGATCGTCACTCGGCTGGAGGAGGAGGCGGAGGAGGCGGAGTGCCCGACTTCGCCGGAGGAGGAGGAGGCGTCCAGTTTGGAAGGTTGATGAACTCCTTCCGCCATAGGCATGGAGTCTTGAGCAGAACCCACCGAAGTCTCCCTTCACGGTAGGGTGGTCAAGCCGAGGTCCTCAAATCCTCTCATTATTTCGCCCACCGTCACCCTAGCATATCCTACTCGAATCGGACGACGGTGAAAAGTTGCGCCGGGTTGAAGGTCGAACTTGGCCGACAACCGCCTTGACTTTTAAGTTCTGCCATTGCGTCATAAGGTGGCAATTTTGAGACTCCGTGATGAAATCCACGGGGTAGCTAGCGAGAGCCATCAAGACATGCTCCATTGAAGCAGCTCGGTGGAAGCCACGGTGCTTCTCCACCGAGATGGCGGGTAGCTTCGCGATTCGCTTGCTGCGATTTGCTTCTCGTTCCTCTATCGCTTGTACCCTTGCATGCAGCGCCTGCAGTTCGGTCTGCTGCACTTTCTTCCTCCTCTCCTGGCATTTGTAACCGCCTGCGTCCGGAAAACCAACCTTCCACGGAATGGAGCCTGGCGTGCCTCGTGTCCGTCTGTGGTGCTCGGGATTCCCGAGGGCCATTGTGAGCTCGTCTTTCTCCTGTCTAGAACGAACGTCCCTTGCTGCCTTTGCATCGATATAAGCGCGAAGCCTCTTGGTGGTATTTTCGGTTGCTCGTTAGTCAAACACTTCCACGATCTGAGGTCCAAGGTTCGCCAGCCTCAAGAACCAAGTCCGCAACGGTGCGGCGATTCATTGTCTCGGTTCGATCCCTTTATCAAGTAGATCATTCTCAGCCTTGGCCCACTTAGGCCGGGCTTTGAGGTAGCCACCTGACCCCGTGCGATGGTGAAACTTCTTCGCAGCATTTTTCTTGTTTGTCGCCGACATCTTCTTACTCTTTTTCGATGTCTTGTGGGCCACAAATGCGGGCCAATGATCTCTGATCTTCTCATATTTGCTGATGAATTCTGGTGTCTCTTCTTTGTCGACAAACTTTTTTAGCTCTTTCCTCCACCTCTTGAATAGGTCTGCCATCTTCTTAAGAGCAAAAGACTTGATTAATTGCTCTATAACTGGCTTCTCCGGATCCTCCTCTGGCGGTAGGGTGAAATTTGCCTTCACTCGGTCCAAAGATCATCTTTCGCATATCATTGACATAAGACACCTCGTGGTCTTCGTTCTTAGGCTTATACCATTGGTGGATGCTGATCGGGATCTGTCCCTAACAAGAACCCCACACCGAGCAGCAAATGCGTTCTTTGTCCAGATGGGTTCAATCGGTTCGCAAATCACGCGATTCTTTGTGATCTCAAACCTTTCATCCGAGCTCAACTTTTCTTGGGCCTCGTCTCCTTACCGGGTTGTGCTCGATCCGGAGGGCTAGAAAAAGAAGAAAGACGCGAGTTAATTAATATGTGTACATATACCAAAACAATGAATGCATCAATTAGCTAGTCAGCACAGGCTTAACTAATATATATACCTGACCAGACTCGGTTCGGTCACCGGAGCCGTCATCACGGTCTCCTTCTTGCACCGTCATTGGGTCACCGGAGCCGTCCTCACGGTCTCCTTGCACCAGCATTGGGTCAAAGGAGCCATCATAATCATAGCCTGCTTCTTCACCCTGTCCTTCCAGACCATCGGTGTCGTTCAGAAACGAGAAGACGGCATCACTTCCTTGTGCGATTATGTCACCCAACACCGCTTCTGTTGCTTCGTCTCGGGGGTTGTCCATAGTTTCTACAAATATTTACAACATGGCAATTATTATTCAAACATGATAGATGGATATATTAGTGGCAAACGTAGAACTAGCTAGCTAATCACAGTAAGGAATCATAGTGGCCTCGACGCTGCTTCTCTAGGGTTTGGGGTGGCCTCGACAACGCTTCAAGGGGTAATATCGACAACGACGAGATACATACACGGGAAAATAATGTTATCGGGGAGGGGGTATATCGACCCCCACGTGTTGAACCTATCGGGAGGGTATATCGACCCCCCCACGTGTTGAAGTTATCGGGAGGGTTTATATCGACAACG